>JAXCGZ010013426.1:0-100000 GCA_037179515.1 Halocaridina rubra | reverse complement strand
CTCTCTGAATCCATACTCAGTATTATTTATTAATTATGTATTCCATAACATGTATTTATGCTTATCGTGGATTCTGTGCATGTATTCTTTGGTCATAAACTATTCCAAAACTTATGGTTAAAATGGCATCCGCAATATATATTGTTGGTTAAGACGTGTATTCTTAAGTTCATGCAGTTTCTATACCTTGTATTTTTTGGTTAATACAGCTTATATAACACGCAATCTATGGTTAATACTCCTTCAACACACATGTATACATTAGTTAATGCAACTTCTATAATATGTCTTCAGCTTCTATAACATGGATTCTATGTCTATTACAGCCTCTCTAACATGTATTCTTTGGCTAATATATGTAGTCTTTTGTTAAAATTGTTTCCATTGCATGCTTTGTTTGGTTAATACAGCTTCTATAATAATTATTCTTTGATTTATACAGCATCTTTAATATATATATATATATATATATATATATATATATATATATATATATATATATATATATATATATATATATATATATATATATATACTTTAAAACACAACTCTATAGCAGGTATTCTCCAGCAAATGCATGTATTCTTTGCATAACAGGGATTCCATAAAAAGTACACAGTGTTTATTGTGGATTCTTCTTCTTTAAAAGGTGAGGGACGAATTGAGCTCGACACTGCCCTATGAGGACCATATTCACCCGGACAATCTGGCTGGCAGAAGATCGTGTTGGTGGACGTGACAGCTTCCATGCCTTAGGAGTCCTTACCTACTGTTATTCTTACTCTTCCAGTTTTTCCTTTTCATCTTTCTACTCATCTCTTCCTTCTTCTCTTACTGCTACTACTATTACTACAACAATTATTACGTTTTCTGATTATTTTTTTTTGTCTTCCACTTGCACTTAGGAATACAATATTTTCCTTTCTCTGAGCTTGCATTTTCATTTTCCTCTCCCTCCTCTTTCACCACCTCCTACTACTACAAAATTTCCTTCTACTACAACTACTACTACTATTACTACTACTACTACCATTCTCCTAGTATCTTCCTACTTCATTTACTGCAATTATTATTACTACAATAACTACTACTAGCTGTTATTTTCTTTTTTACCTCCTGTCTGCACTGTGAAAATTTTCTTCCTTCTTATTTTAGTTAGTTTTTTTCTTACTGCTACTACTACTACTACTACTACTACTACTACTACTACTACAGGCGTTCTTAGTTTTTCTTTTTTCTTCCCTGATGTTGCTACTACAACATTCTTCATTACCTACTACTACTACTACTACTACTACTACTACTACTACTACTACTACTACTACTACTTATCTAATTCATTTGCACTCGTCAAGGCACAACGCATCAACATAAGTCAATTAGTTAAATCAGTGTTACCAGTAGATGAAAAAAGGTTCTCAGCAGACTTGGGCGACTGCCATATTTAGATACTGGTAACGCTGAATATTGCATCCCAACAAAAGAAAAAAGTTCGTAAGAAATTAGAAGAAATACTTCCTCCGAATTTCTCTCTCCAAGTCAAGAAAAACATAACAAATTTAGATAAAAATCCATCATAATATATGCAAGATTACTGAAAATGTTCAAAAACTTGAATATAAACCCATAGATCATCAAGGAAATTGGTGTAAACTTTTGAGATTTGGTGATAAATTACTAGCTGGCAGCTCAACCGGAGAATAAATAACTATTTGGTAACTCTACTGAAAGAAGAAAAAGCTGAGTCAGCGTTATAGGCGTCTAGTTAGGCAGCCGCTACTTAGATACCCTGTAACAAGTACCTCTAAATAATGTTTTCGTGACCTTGAATGTAGAATTATTTTGTACAACTTGCGCACAAGACCTGCCTATTCTATATGTTCACTTTTACTCCGTATAGATGATGACTATACAAGAATATTATAAAGTGATGGACTTAGCCATCATCAGAAGTTATATTGCAACTTAGATGTTATAAAAATCAATCTCTGGTACACGCTGAACATTCCTTTCTGTGAGGGTTACCTTTTTCTCCAACTGCTCCAGAAATAAACAAAGGAGGTTAACCTGTAAATATTAACTTTTCCTTCTCGTACCTGACAGCATTCCAAAAACTAATTTTTTTTAAAGTCTGTGCAGATCCAGATGCAGTGATGTGGAACATAACTGCCATGAGATTAAAAATCAACTTATTCTGAAACATCTCCCACTTCTCTTTGCATACAAAGATGCGGTGTCGTGCAACATTACTATTCAAAGATAAGAAGACAACTGTTTTAAGACATACCCCACTTCAATTCTGCACTTCAACAATATCTCTCACCCTCCCATAATTGCAGAACTATCGACATGATAGACCACCTATTACAGATATCTGCAGAAGTGAAGTACAAAACTAAGTTTGGAAATAACTCAGACACCCATCTTATCCAGAGTACTATAAGTGATCACTTTTCCCCAGAATAGAACATGTTCATATTTCTTGGTCTGGACAAACTCATTATTTAGTGTTCTTTGACTACCATCTCATGGAAAGAAATCTGGATGATCACCTTTCCTTAAACACAACATGTCCTCAACATTTCTTGGCCTGAACAAACTTATTCTTTAGTGGTCTTTGACAGCCACTTCAGCCAATGAAGTTTGGATGATCACTTTTCTTTAAGCAGAGAAAGAACATGTTCACAACATTTCTTGGGCTGGGCAATCGTATTCTGTCTTGTCATCTGCCTTTAATGAACATCATAATTCAGTCAGCAACAAGGGGTATCAAGTAGTCTCTGAGAAAATGAGAAGAATAACGGTGTTCTGACATTGCATATACATTATCAGGAACCGAGTTGTTTTCAAGGGTAAAATCTCCTTATGTACTGCAGAGGAATGGAGTTAAAATCTAGATACCATAGTAAGACATGGCTACATATTTGATAAAGTTAAGGATGTAAGCTAACCGAATTTCAGCTCTGGAAGGGATGCCTTTCTCTAGTCATGCTTATTCCTAAAGAATAAGCAAATATTCAGCACTTGTAATCAGAATATACCTGAAGCTATTCAATACAAGAATTTTGGATCTCAAGGAGATAAAGATCTACTGATGCAAGATCAATGTGCTAATTCAGATTAATGCAAATTATTTTGAACAACAGACAAGTACCCACAAACATCTAACAGTGAAACAAGCCGTATAATAAGATGCTTATGCAAACTAATGCGGAATGTGTAATCACACAACTGCAGTGGAAAAATTTCTCTGGTGATTAGAATGGAACTCTTAGTAAACTAAGCTTCAATTTGTTGGAGAGTTAAGTCCTTTATAGAATATGTTATTTATCCCTTAATGATGAATATATGACAATAATAAAGTCTTCTGTGTTATTAATGACAATATTAAGGAAAGGACCTTCAGTAATGTAAATGCCAACAAGGACTCTATACTGCTCAGGTCGAAGGCACTGGATGACCATTTTTTATATATTGTTCCTAGTTCACTTTGCTAAAGATGTTAGATCAACATGTTATGCACATCAGAGTTTAATAGTTGTGTTTTTAGATTAAATATATTTGAATCAGATTTTGTAAGAAATCTTTAAATATAGGTAAGTCCAAGTAGGTGAGGATATAAGAAGTGAGGAGTCACTGTCAACAGGTAGGGAATGGTTTTCCTAGAAATATTTATGGGTTTGAATGTTTTAACTTGTGCTCAGACAGTATTTTTATTTGAGCTTCTGTAAAGTCCTACCAGATTAGGGACACTAAGGCAAGCATTATGCACTACACTTTAGAGGGTGCCATAAACTAGGTAATTCTCTGCTGTGACCCTTTTAGCTTTAGTTCTGTAAAACATGAACTAGCAATCAACTATTACTGGACAATATAAGGCATTGCCATGCAAGACTATCCAATAAGTTCTTCAGAAATTAATGACAATGAAAAGACAACTGATTTGGATGCTAGGGTAAAAGATGACCAGATCAATGTCAGAAAACCCAGAATTTCTAAGTCAACCATCCCACATCCTCTGATAAGATGCTCTACTCTGGAGAGTCTAAGGGTATGTTTCCATAGGGAGCAGGCTTGCAAATGTATACTATCAATGAATATGTAGATATATACAAAACTGCTTCTCCTCACTTATTAATCACAACTATATAATATAAACAAATTAAAAGTTTTGGCACCTGTCCATAATATCAATCTTACTCCCTGTGTGAACACACTCTCGGAGTCTCAGTGTTAAGGTGTGAACTGATCAATGCTGACACTTCCTTAGCTAGCTAATCAGTGTAGAATCATACATAGAGCTCAAAGGTGTTTTCATAGGATGAGACGGTAGTCTCTCAATTGTGTGTGTGTGTGTATATTACTAATAAAATATACTTTAAAATCTGACTGACAATCTCATACTCTCTTTTTTTATTGATTCTAGAGCTTAGCATTATTTATCTCTGGTTTTATAAACTTGATCATCCATCTCCAAAATGTTCTTCTGTAAAGAATCTTCACATTTTCCTACACGGTATACTGATCAGAGATTAATTTTCATTACTTCTTCATCACTTCGTTATAAAGACACAGAGCAACAACTGCCACAGGTAGAGTAAATTTGGCAATATTGTTCAGGACTCAAATATCCAATCCACTCATTGTCTTGGGCATCTGTGTTCATGTCCAGCTGACTTCTCAATCATCTGAACAAGAATATAAATGCCCAAAAATATCTAATCAAATAGGTCACATATTTTCTATAAACTATGTGACACTGGCTATCTGTGCTCAGGTCCAATGAACCAAGACTGGTTTCTTGGTCATTCGAACAAGCGCACAAATATCCAGTGTTAACAAAATTGGTCCAAAGGTCGCATGTACTCTATTAAACCATACAACGCTGGACATTCGTGTGCAAGTCCAAAGAACCAAGACTGGTTTCTTGGTCATCTGAACAACTGCACAGATATCCAGCAAAGGAATTCCCTGAAATAGGTCACGTGGTTGAAAGTCCAATTATATGATGCTAAGACTTAATTTGGGTTAGGATGAATGGTTTGCAATAGGTTATGAAAAAAACTTCACTGATATAAATATACTGACATCCACTTGAACAGCAGCTAAACCTTTTACTAAAGCTTAATGGAAGTCTTCACTCTGCTATAAGGATTACTAAAGAGTAGAAGTTTAGTAAATGAGAAGTTACATTTGGAACAAATCCTAGACTTGGTAGCATTGTTACTTTATCAGTTCATGTGGAATATTTCAATAATAAACTTAATTTTCCCCCAAAAGTTGTCCAAAATAATTAAATCGGTAGACAAGTATTGCCAGATCATAAAAAATAAGATATGGCAGTTTCTGAGAACATTTCTAAATTCTTGCAGAGGTCCTCGGGTTATTTACATTTAACGGGTAAGTCATATAACTTAACCTAACCTAAAATTTGACGGAGTTATTTAGATTCCAGCGTTGTTGTTAACACTGAAATGATCAAGTAACACTGCCTCTAAGGGTAAGACTTCAGGCTTCAATGTTCCAGATGTTCCTGAATCACCACTCAAACAATTACCTGTCTTTGCAACCTCCTCTCACCTCACATTCTCATATACATTTTGTTAATCTTCCGTAGGAAAAAATTAATAAATCAGCTTTGTATAAATTGAACAATGTTAGAATGTTGAGATATGTTTAATACTGACTTTAAATCAAATAAAGTCTCTTCATTGTAATAATTATTTTATTTCATTACCACAACCTATGTAACAATTGCATTTATTATTATCGTTATTATTATTAGTAGTAGTAGTAGCAGTAGTAGAAGTAGTAATAGTAGGTGTAGTAGTAATATAACAAATGCATTGCAATAATGCATTATATAAATGTCTTCAAATAATCCACCGTCTTTGTCGGGAATCGAACCTAGGAACTCTAGATTAGAAGTCCACAGCTTAGTCCATTGTGCCAAAGCCTCTGTGGTACAGAGCACTAAGTTGTGGAATTCTAGTCTAAAGTTCCCTGCTTCGATTCCCAACAAAGATGGTGGATTATTATTATTATTTATTATTATTATTATTATTATTATTATTATTATTATTATTATTGTTGTTGTTGTTGTTGTTGTTATTTCCTTTTGATATAATAGTATTAGTAGGAGTAGCAGAAGTTAGATCATATTCAAGAAGTTAGTTGTCAATTCTATGCCATTTTGCGTGCAGTGTTGGATGCTAGAAACCAGATGTGAAAGCAATGCCTCTTGAAGCTAGTCTTGAAATCAAACAAAAACCTCCTTTACAAAGTCGGGTGTTTTTTTTTTTCTCCTATAACTACCATTTAACAGCAAATATGATTCAACGGGTACATTAGCTTTGATGTTTGACCTTTTGTACCCAAATCAATAGCGGTTCTACTTTTTTCTCCTACGGGCACACTTTGACTGTTGTTATTGTGGGCGTGACCTTTGACTTTTTGTCACCCAATTCAATAAGGAATCCTCCTTTGACCACAACAAACTATCAGACACAGCTTTCAAGTTTGACCTTTTGTTACCACTATCAATATGGACTTGTTTTCCCTAAAAAAGTTGAACTTTGATTAATCTTGTTTTTATTATTGTTATTATTATTATTATTATTATTATTATTATTATTATTATTATTATTATTATTATTATTATTATTATTATTATTATTATTATTATTATTATTGTTGTTGTTGTTGTTGTTGTTGTTGCTATATTTCTTGTTGTGCTATGATGATTATAAGTTTTGCTATGCTATGCTATTATTATTATTATTATTATTATTATTATTATTATTAGATAGTAGCATAAGCAATAGTAGCATTATTAGCAGTAGCAACAGTAATAGTTGTAGTAGCAGTAGAATATGAAGTAGCATAAACGATTACCATCAAACACTGGAAATTATTAAAAACAGAAAGAAACATGGAATAGCTGAAGCAGCCCTCAAAGGGAAACACCAACAGTGACTAAAGATCATTCACACTCTTAATGCTTATGGTATCACAAGATTGGAGAGATAAGACACCGTGCCAGAATCTTGTATACAAGACTAACAGAAGCCATGGCATGAAAAAAAAAGAACAAGATTGTTTCTTTAGTGTATGGTTACGATGCCCAATCTTTTGCTCTCTGTTCAAGTCTCTACTGCTTTGCCTCCGTGGGACAAGATCACACAGTAGAGTAGAAAATGTCAAGGATATCGACTCTAAGGATGTAGTTCTGGAGAGTTGAATTAGGAGGTAGGGTTAACTGGAAATGTTTTTATAATGATTAGCCATACCGGCAACAGATCAGAGCTAAAGTGATGAGGTCTTTTCTTCAAATTTTAAATGAAAGTTGTAGTAGTAGGAGTAGAAGAAGAAAGATAAGCAATAGTAGTAGTAGTAGCTTAGCAGTAATAGAATAAGAAGGTGTAGCAGTAGTAGAAGTAGAAGGTTATGTAGTAGTAGTAGTAGCATAAAAAAAAAGATTAGTAGTGGCTGGAAAAGAAGAACAAACGTAGTAGTTGTTGAAGAAGAAATAGTAGTAGTAGTAGCAGCAGCTACACCAGTAGTAGTAGCAGCACATCCATGAAACACCAAAATTTCCATTTGACAAATATAACCTAAACACACAAAAAAACCCTCTCAATACGTTGTTAGGAATAACGAAAACACCCATTTTATGCCTCTTCACGCAACCATTATATATTTTTTTATCTTTATTTTATCTGTTTTTTTTATTTCTATTGGCGAGGGAAGATACTCACTGCAGGTATTGCTTGCAAGAAGAAGAAGAAGAAGAAGAAGAAGAAGAAGAAGAAGAAGATCTAGTTTAAAGCTGAAGGACTTAGGCTATATCCACAGGAGAGGTTTAAAGTAAAGCAGCAATAGACTATTACCTTCTCTTTCCTCTTATTTATTCTCTCTCGCTCTCTCTCTACTTCTCCTCTTCTTCCTAATTATTTCAGTTCCTCCTTCATTCCTTCCTTCCTTTCTTTTCCTCTCTTAATTCCTGAATATTCAACTGAAATATCAAAATGAAATATTTAATTTGGCATTTTCAAATTTTTTTATATATCAGATCACCAACACAGACTTGCAAGAGGAAGAGTTTTGCCGAGACAAAATTTTTATTATTTTTGTACGTGAAACTATAATAATTATAATGATAAAGGCGGCAAAAGGTCAAGAAAATAATAATTGAATATATGAAAAAAATAACCTGCCTATCTAGGAACGAATTTCGTTAACATCTCGCAACTGAGCAGGTACTATGCAGTACACTTACTACCTATGAGGTTAACTATATTTGCTCTCTCTCTCTCTCTCTCTCTCTCTCTCTCTCTCTCTCTCTCTCTCTCACACACACACACACACACACACACACACACACACACACACACACACACAGAAAGAAACACCCTGTGGGGGAGGGACAGAAAATGGACCACCGGCCATTACCCTCCTGTTTCATCGGTTCATCTCGTTATGAGTAAATTTGTTGTGAGCCCGCGGGCCATAGTTTGAAGACCCATGCCGAAGAAGACGAAAACCTCTCCACCATTCTCCAGTTTTTATTTTTATGCAATTATCTGGTTAACATTAGTACACAGATTAATTTTCTGTGAGCCACAGAAACCCATGCGGTGGCTCACGATCCAAAGTTTGGGAACCATTTCTCAAGAAAACGAAACGGTTCATCTTCACTATCTTCCTATTTTCTAAAAACTCATCAGCTTAAAATGATCAAGAACATTCAATTCTTGCTAGCCTAATAAAAGCTTATAGTGTCCCGGGGCCAGAGTTTGGAAAACATTTCTCTAGAATACGAAAAATTCAGTTTAACTCCATCTTCCTATTTTCGGAAAATGTATCACCTTAAAATGAGCAAGAACATCCAATTTCTGCGAGGTGATTAAAATCTTACTGTGTCCTGCGGCCCAGACTTTGGAAACCCTTCCTCTAGAATACTCTCTGAAAACTTATCACTTTAAAATATGCAAAAACATGCAATTATTGCAAGCTCGATTAAAATCTCGCGATGTCTCGCGGGCCACAGTTTTGGAAACCCTTCCTCTAGAATACTTTCCGAAAACTTATCACCTCTAATTGAGCAAGAACATCCAATTTCTGCAAGTCTAATAAAGGATTTTGGTGTCCCGCGGGCCATAGTTTGGAAACCCTTCCTCTAGAATACTTTCCGGAAACTTATGACCTTAAAAGGAGCAAGAACACTTAATTATTGCAAGCCAACTACAAGCTTGCGATATTCCGCGGCCCACAGGTTGGAAACCCTTCCTCTAGACTACTTTCTGGAAGCATATCACCTGATAATGAGTAAGAACATTTAGTTTCTGCAAGCCGATTAAAAATCATGCGGTGTCCCGCGGCCCACAGTTTGGAAACCCTTTCCTTGACGACAAAAACTTCTATTTTTCTTCCCCGGTTCCCCCCCCCCCCTTAGTTCCAGCGGGGCGCTAGGCCGCTCAGATCCTCAAGGAATCCCCATTTAAGCGAGAGAGAACCTCCTAGTTTATCCCTCTATATATGAAATAAATTGCCCATTTAATGCCTTACCAAAGCGCAGGGGAACGGAAATCAGTGCCCTCGGTCAAGTCTAGTGACATAACCAGGGGTTTCGATTTCGCAGTGGGGCGTTAGGTAGGGAATCCAACCATAGTCCCACAACTCCAACATATCTGTGTTCACCCCCACTCGAATGGGGACTCATTATGGCACATAAAAAGGGTAAAAAAAAATCATATACCACAAGCCAGCCACTAGGGGAGGGAGCAAGCGAGCTCACCAAGGTGCCGGTCCCAAGGAAGGACATTATCCAGCCATAACACAAATAAAAAATCACACACTAGTCTCCAAGAGTGATGGTGAGAAATAGTGACCCCATAGGAAGATGGGAAAAGAAGAAGAAGAAGAAGAAGAAGAAGAAGAAGAGAAGAAGAAGAAGGGGGTTTTTTGAAAATCATCCAAGTTCTGATATTCTACTGTTATTCTAATGTAGCTTAGCCTATTCATACCGCTACTACTACTACTACTACTACTACTACTACTTCTACTACTACTACTAATAGTAATAATAATAATAATAATAATAATAATAATAATAATAATAATAATAATAACAACGAAACAAAAGGACGCTTAGCGAAAAAAAAAACATTAATGAAAACATTGAAAAAAATAATAATAATAAAGAGTCCGTTAAAGACAACCACAAAAGAAAGAAAATGAACTTATGTGAGCAGCAACAATGAGAGGAGGAGTGGGAGGAGGAGGAGACTGGCGGAGGGGGGAGGAGGGATGGAAGAGATGATTAGGGTGGGGGAGGCGGGGGAAGAGGGTGAGGAGGAGGTGGAGGACGAGGTGGCGACAACCCAGCTCTGCCTAGCAGCATCTAAGCAACTTCCTTTTTCTTTGAAGGAAAAAAAAAATGAAAATGCTGTTGAAAAACTTCCTGGGCATGTCCTAAAAGGAACAGCGGACGTCTAATAACAATGGCCGTATCTGGAAAAGAGCTGTCACCAGCCCAGGTGGTAAAAGTAAAATAGGTGTGCTCTCTCTCTCTCTCTCTCTCTCTCTCTCTCTCTCTCTCTCTCTCTCTCTCTCTCTCTCTCTCTCTCTCTCTCTCTCTCTCTCTCTCTCTCTCTCCAAGGAGAAAATGAGTTTATTGTATACGTACGTGCATGCATGTGTGAGAAAGCTCTCTCTCTCTCTCTCTCTCTCTCTCTCTCTCTCTCTCTCTCTCTCTCTCTCTCTCTCTCTCTCTCTCTCTCTCTCTCTCTCTCTCTCTCTCTCTCTAGAGAAGGAGAAAATTAGTTTATTGTATACGTAAGTGCTTGTATGTGTGAGAAAGGATGTGTGTGTTCTGTGTATCACAACAAAGATATGATAAATTTTAAGTGTTTTGTTTCTTTATTTGGTTTTCTATAATTTCATATATGCAGCATAATTAATATAATAATAATAATAATAATAATAATAATAATAATAATAATAATAATAATAATAATAATAATAATAATAATAATAATAACAATAATAATAATATAATAAAAATAGTAATAATAATAATAATAATAATAATAATAATAAAATTCTCTCAAGTTCTGCCTCATACTTTTTCCTGTCTTTTGTGTATTTATGATACTTAATTACTCTAATTAACTGAGGTTTCAATTACCTTCACGATAATTGTGTATGCAATTCAATAATAATTAGTTTTATCTCTTCATTATGACTCATGACCAGCTATGGCAATTTAAGAACCGCAAATGATTCATTCAAAAGTATTATTGCTAGCCAACCGCGGGTCGTTAGGAAGAGCAACTAGCCTTAATCCCCCAGCTCCAACCTGTCTGTATCTATCCCCCATTCGAATGAGGACTAAGTGTACTACATTAAAAAGAAAAGGGGTATTTTTTCTAGTCAAACCTAACTTAATCTAACCTAACTTAATCTACGGGGTTATTCTTTCATAATCTCCAAAGGTAATCTCCCTCTCGTTCGTAAAAATAACCTCTCCTGCAATTAGTAATCCGCTGTGTTTATTACATATTAATCTAACCTTAGATGACAAGGTAAAGGCCGACAGGACAGGCCCTCCTTTTGCTTGGATTCAGTTTTACGTCACGAACTCCCTTTTCTACTAAGGACTAGGACGGTTATGCGAAGGTATATCTTTACTTGATTCAAACCATCGTTTCAAAATTAAACCGTGTTATGTATTTAAAAAAAAAAGATCAGGTAAAGTTTAGCAACCCCAGTACATTAAGCAACCTGTAAATTATTAGGTTCGGTTATATTAGCTTTGTGTAAGTTAGGTTAGATTGTGTTAAAGCCAAAACCACCCTAACAACTTAACAATTTAAGAGACTAGCTAATACACTAGGGGTCACTAATCTTTATTTAATAAAAAAAAAATTAGAAATACTTCTTCATTCCAAAAATGTTTTGCGGAAATAAAACACGTTATGTACATCACAAAGCGTTTAAAAAATATTTCGAAGTTTTGATCCCAAAGAAGAATGATTAATGGAAAGGTCTCATTTTCCATTTTTTTTTTTTGCGAGGGTCGCAATTTTCCAAATGAACACAGTAACATTCTAAGGTCTATCCCCTGAAGGGGGGGGGTGAGCAAATAAAACAAAACCTCTCCTAGCTATATCCATGTCAAATCAACATATGACTTTCCTGAGTGTGATGAAACCCCTTTAAACGATGGTGGAAGGATAATTTTCATCATGTAAATTGAATTAATCCTATCAAAAACTATCAAAAGAACTTGTTCCTCCATTGGTGACACAAATTATGCATATGTATCCATTGTACAAGTGACTAGATCAGGATACATAACTAGAAGTTGTTTGACGTTTAGAGTATCACTTCTAATACCCATTCGTATGGGTCGGGCACAGTCAGGTCGGAGCTGGGGAACTAAGGCTGGATACCCTTCCTAACCCACCATGATGGGATCGAATACGGCATTGTCACTTCTGAGTCGAGTGCTCTAACTAATGAGGTACTACTATAGATATACAGATATTTAAGTCTAAAAGTAATGCCATTGTAAATATGAAAAAATAATGCGTTTCAGATATGATCACAGCCTCTCTATTCAGGAAAAAAGTGACCTAACTTTACTAATATAATCAAGTTTACTTTCCTTTACATGGCAGGTGATCTGGTTAATTAATTACCTTACAAAAGGGTAAATAGTAAGCCTAGAGAGTTATAACTATTTTTGAGTTAAACTAAAGTACATTAACAATCAATATTTATATCAAACAATGTACTTCGGTCAATTCAACATAGTCATTTCATTAACATCAGCTTGTTATGCAATTCTGCACGAAAAATCAATAAAAATCTCCTACATTAGTAGAAAAATCTGTAAAACAAGAAGATATAAAGTGAATATTAAAAAAAAATAATTACATACAAAACATTAACATCCCAGTACACAATATAAAAAATATAAAAAAAAACATATCAATATCTTTTACCTTCAACTCTGCAATTTTCGCTCCAGGGGCCAGACTTCCGTTCCGAATTGTTATCAATGAAGCCAAAGGCGTTCTCCAAAACACATTTGTTATTCAATATATATATATATATATATATATATATATATATATATATATATATATATATATATATATATATATATATATATATATATATTTGGTTCACTTCGAAGTGAGTCTGTACCAAGATTGCCTGTTATATCACACAAACACTAGTTGTTCTGTTCTTAAGTTAAAATGCTTTATGCCACGTGTCTTTGGAACCTTAACTTCTATTACACAAATTTACCAAAAAAACTATTTTTTTCCTGCCTAAAAAAGTAAGTTAAGTACATTTTTCCGGCTTAAAAAGATTAGTTTTCAAATTTGCATTAAAGATTTACTTATTACTATCGTACTGTACTTTATGTTCATAAACTAACACACGATGCAAACCACAGGTGACCACAAAATAGCGATACTAACTCCAGGGTGATCCGCTGCTAACAGATTCCAAGCAAATACTAACCAATATAGTATGAATACAAACAACTTTTATATTTATATATCATATGCTTGGCCTTTTGACCATACCTCAAAAAAATAATCATTGGAAATATGGCATTCTCTCTCTCTCTCTCTCTCTCTCTCTCTCTCTCTCTCTCTCTCTCTCTCTCTCTCTCTCTCTCTCTCTCTCTCTCAACGTATTCAATGTATCTATGTACAAAAACCATAATCCCCTTTATAAGGAGATCGGCTGAGTCAAAGAGAAAATCTTGACTCTTTATGGGGGGTAAAATACAAAGGAAGGGAATCCAATCCCCTAGTTACGTCCTATTTAGTCGACTTTTACGACACGCCTGGGAACACGGAGGATGTAGTCTTGCTATCCCCTCAATGGAATTATATTTGTAATTATATATTTTCATTAATTAATTATTTCTTAAGCCTCTTAAATATTTTTCAGAATTTCCCTAGAAAATACGCTGAGAAGGGGGAGTAAAATTCTATTCTTGTGATATTGTCTTTAGGGTGTATTTGGTTGTCGAACACGTTCGACAAACGTGTTCGACAACCAAATACCCCGTCCACACGTTTGAACATCACTTCAAACACTTGTCTGTCGAACCGCGTTCGACGAACCGTTTGACCGTGTAAACCCCCCTTTATAGTCTCATGAAAAAGTCTAGATTAATATAAGTAAAAATATATTCAGCAAAAACAAGCTCTTTTTCCTACAATGGAAATATAACCGCCCTTTTAGTATAATGATATCTGCTTTACGTTAGACATATAACCACAATAATTATATTTTTTTTTTCAGCGTCCAAATAGCACGTTCATGATATTTTTAAGGTGTTGTTTGGTGCTCGGGAAAGTCTCCCAAGTTTTTTCCTCCCAGAACACTTTGAGATATTCCTTATCTCAGATATAAACCTATAGGCCGCTTTTCACACCAAAGTGGCACGTCGCATGCCACGTGGCACACCAGTTGAAAACGAACATCCGGAAATATATGAAACATTTCACACAGAAGTGGCGTGGCACATGGGACATCGCAAATCACACGTGGTACATGGGACGTCGCAAGCTACACGTGGCACGCCACTTCTGCGAAGGGTTTCATATATTTCCGGATGTTAGTTTTCAACTGGCGTGCCACGTGGCATGCCACGAACGACGTGCCACTTTGGTGTGAAAGTGGCTTAAAAGACATCTAGCTCGTGTGGACTGGGCAACATGGTCCTAAAATGGAAGGCGAGTGTTCAGACAAGGGACTTAGGTGTAAAGCACCTGATATTGTTGAGGAACATCTCAAAGTAGGTTGGCTCATAGCACCAGCCGCCCGTTGCGATACTATAGCTGAAGGTTTTTTTGAACTTAAATAGTCTGTCCAGGACAGTTCGATCTTAAGACTTCCTTCAGTTACGGTTTTTTTTTTTTTCTATGCCTACAGCTACACTGAATATTCTTGGATATTCATCACACATCTTTTATTATCCCTTCACATCTGACAAGTCATTACACTCTCCAACTCTGTTTCTCTTTACTTTATGTATTCTTCGTGCCCAGGCCCGATGAGGGCTGTTTTATTTTATTTTTTTTTTTTTGGCCCATCCTGGTGTCACAATCATAAAAAAAAAGTTAATATAAAGCAGAAATTTTACAGGACTGTAATTTTTTTCGTTTGGAGAATACCGTGTATATCCCTCTGTTAACAATGCTTTTAAGGGTATGTATCCACTTAGGAATATCTGCAAAAAAAAAAAAAAAAAAAGTTAGTAAATGGTACCTCAGGTTTCTCTCTCTCACTCTCCTGAGGATAAAGTATAAGCCTATCACCTTTAAGCCGGATCTCACGTAAGCACCCCCTGCACACACACACATAGGTGTTTTCCTTTGGCAATAGCTGTGCGCTCTCTCTCTCCCTCTCCACATTAACTACGTACATTAACATATGTAGCCATGTGCTATACAGATACCGTCTACTTAATTTCTACATTGCTCCTTCATATGTAACATATTATCTTACTAGAAAATAATCATGCTAAAAAATGCATAGACAGCTAGCTATCTAGATAGATAAACAAAGGCAGATTATACCACTAAACCCTCTGGTCATCTATGACGCAATAAAGTATATTTAATAATGAACAAGGCGTAATTAGCTTCTCATGAAATATTCATAACAAAATGCAAATGGTATATACGAGACATGAGTACCACTCCCAGATCCTCCCTCCTCAGCGAAAGACTTTTACACCATGATGCTTGTAAATGCTTCATCGCATAAAGAGAACGTCCTGCCCAAGAACTTGCACCCCCCAAACAACCTCTTGATATTCAGGTCTGCTGTAGAAAACAAAACAAATTTAAATGGTTATTGATTTTTGGAAAAAGAGGAGTATTCGTTTATGGGGTGTACAAGGGAAGAAGATAGTAAATTCTGAACTATTGTTGAAAATAGTTATGGGCTTTTGTTTTTTTTTTAATTCTGACATGAAGCAGGTTTGAAAACCATCTGTTATGCATAAAGTTAAAATTGACTGAATGAAGTGAGTATTTAATTATTATTATTATTACGTTTTATTTATCAGAATCAGTTCCCACGTTAATGGAAACAGACGAAATGCAGCTGAGGAATCAAGGCTAGATGCCCCTCCAATCGCTCCTCGGTGCATCTAACAATGAAAAATAAAAAATTCAGATTCGGAGGGCATTGCGTTTCCTTATATTATCTTTATTCAGTATTCATTTACAGGCCAACTATCATATATCCAGGAGATGAATATACAATATAGGCAATTATTCTCAAGAGCTTCCGACCCCATTCTATTTACCATTTCCTTTTGTGACCTGAGCTAATGTTCCCCTTGCGACCTGATACTCCAAATAATGGGGACCCATATCGTGTACTCTCTTACATCGGCACATCTTTAATGCTTCTTCCGTTGGTTATTCTGTCTTCTATTGTCCTTCGAGAAAAGATTTAGATGGATTTATCGATCTTTCCCCCCTCTATATTTCCCCCTTACTAAACCCCCATTAGTCTTAAAAAACTAGGGCAACCTAAGGTGGTTCTCCAGAGGTGCGAGCTTTTGTTTTTTGTTAATGACCTGACCTTCTAAGTGCCATGCTTATAAGTAATAAAAGAAGGTACAGATTGGCAATTCCTCTCTCTAGAAAGACATTTGACTTCCAGGTACTTAGAATTATTTCCTATTCAAGCTAACAACAACAACAACAACAACAACAACAACAAAAGTCTTGCTTGAGAGTCCTATATGCCGACCATTTTCAAACCTAAAGACGGTTTGTCTAATTTTCGTATTCTACCAGAATGAAGAATTTATTAGAAGTTTAGAAATGTTTAATAAAAACGAAGTAATCAGGGGGGTAAATCCGAATACAGTAATCATAAAAAAAAAAAATACTTTGGGATTTCGAAATTAGAAACAGATAATATATCGACTTTACGAATTTTTCTTTTGTGATTTTTGGTCACAAATATTATTTAGAAAATCTTTTACACTTTGCGATATAATTCCTATTGTTTCCGCTATTTAATATTTATATTGTCTACAAGCCTGATTTATGTATTTACATTCTATCTGTTCATAATCTTCATGTTTTTTCATATTTCCTTATTTCTAATTTATAAGACAATTTAATTTCATTGCTTAAGAAACAGCAACTGATTGTCTTTCAATAGACTAAATTACAATAACTCAAATTCAGACCTCTTCCCCGTATGCATACTTACATAATCATTGTAATTATTATTATTATTATATCTCCTATGACCAAATTCGACATTAACAGACAACAAAATTATATCTTTATTGTAACCATACTAAAAATGATGAACAGACTAAGAGTAATAACACTACTACTACTACTACTAATAATAATAATGACGATAATAATACTGTACAACCTAAGTAATACAGAATAAAAAACACTTCAACAGTATGTCTTGAAGACACCATCAAATTAATAATAATAATAATAATAATAATAATAATAATAATAATAATAATAATAATAATAAAAAGAAACGAAACAAAAACAAAGCAAAAAACTGAACCTTCCTTAAAAAAAAAAATAAATAAAAAGGCGAGAATTAAATTCCCAACGTGAATCCGGTACAAAGACCCAAATTCTGATTAAAAAAGAAAATGCAAATTAAGTCACGACTCATCTGCAGCGTTTATGGCTAGTCCTTAACAGCATACATAAAAAAAAAAAAGTTCTTTAATACATACACGAGGAAAAAAAACATACGTTTTACTTAAAGCACTGATCTCGTGTATCTATTCATGGCCAACCGTGTGAGGTCATTTTGCATCGCTAGGTCACAATTAGGTAATCACAGCACACAAAAGTTAAAAGGTTCACAACACATTATTTCACATTTCACAGATTTATTCTAAAGTGCGATAGAGCATTACATAACCATGAACACAATTTTTTTTTTTAATTACAATCCAGTATAAGCATATGTAGATAGCAAAGTTCAATATTTTTTCTTTCAATTATATATGTAAATATCTTTGGTTAAGGTAACTAGATCTGCATTTTAAGAGTCCATTAACGACCCTTTCAGCAAACACAGATTAGGACAATATATACACTGTATATTACAGTATGCTAAGAAATTGGGAGATTAATTCACACATGCTAAATATATTCCAAATTTTCGTCAAAAAATTCTACATGCAAAATTTTGTTTTCAAATAAATAATCTGTTTTCAATCTGATGACGAATAACCAAACTAATTCGAGATCACACTAATATAAGCAAGATCCTTTTTTTTTTTTTCGTTTTGTCACTATGACTAATCATTCACAACGGAGTGGAGACAGAAGGGTTGGAGCTGGAATATTAAAGCTGGATGCCATTCCTAATGCCTCACTGTGGGTTCGAATACGAGTTTGTCACTTCCCCAGTTGAATACTCTATCCACCTGCACTACTGCTTTCCTCATAACCAAGATTCTCAGTTAAGGAGTAATGAAGCGTTATTACTGACAAAAGTGAATATCGGATGGTCGAAAATTGGAATTTATGAGCTGGTGTGAATTCATCTTATGGAATATAAAATACAGTACATGGAATATGAAGAAATATCACAGTATTGACTTTACACGTTCATAATAGTAATGATAATAATAATAATAATAATAATAAATATAATAATAATTGGAGATGGAAAGCCAGTGACAGCATCCTTTGGAAAAATAAATCCACAGTAGAGTATATGTGTTACTGATTAATTATATACCATTAAGCTTTTACTTTTCACTAATAGCATCTTCAAGATACCAATTAAGTACTGTACTCTCCTGTTGTAAAGCTCTCCTCATACTGAAGGAGAAGAGCTTTACTTAGATTACACTGATATCCTGAAGATGCTTTCAGTGGAAATTTAAAGCTTGATATTGTGTAATCACTCAGTAAGCAACTCTATCAAGGGTTTCTTTTGATTATAATAATAATAATAATAAAAATATAGTAGCAGTAATAATAATAAAGTGGACTAAATATGTATATTACTAAACAAGTAAACCTGAGGTTGAATCACTACCTTTTGTGATAATATTCTTGGGAAAGATAGTGGCCACCGTAGCTCAGTGGTAATGCTCGTGACTTTGATTTGTCAGGTTGAGGGTTCACAGCCCCCCACGGTTTAAGGTTAGAGAGGGATAATGGTTGCACTTGCCAAAACCAGTCCTTCGCAAGAAGGCAACATCCTAACCCTTGGTAGAAAAAGGAGTCAGTGACGTAAAACCAATAACATTCTTGAGAAAGATAGCAGCCTTATGAAATGCGACGAAAAGGGTGATGATACCAAAACTCCCAGGTAACATACATTCCCGGGAGCTCTGTACAAAAGCTTTGGACTGGCAGCAGTCTTCCTTAGAATCTGGGGGCTGTTTGGCCAGACAGCTTGGGGAACAACAACAACAACAGTTCCAACGGTTCTCTAGACAAAGAATTATAGACATCTTGTGACACAATATTTGTTTCTTGTCCATTTGCAAGTGATTACTGTTTTCAAGTAAGACAGAAGTGATTGTACAGTACTTTATCTGACCTGAAGCAAAAGTGTTCGAAGACACTGGCTCATAAATATGCAAAAATGCAAAATTTAAAGTTAGATAGTGGAAGAGCCATAGCAAATACAATTAACTGCATAAATGTTGTTCCTTGCCGTATCATGCATCACTACTTCCTAACTCCATTGAAGTTGGATACATACAGGTTGAAGCTAAGGAATTAAGGCTGGATCCTCTTCCAAATGCCCCACAGTGGGCATAATTGCTGGTCTATTGCAACCCAAGTTGAGCACTGTAGCCACTGCACTACTGTGGTACCTGCAATATCTTTCCATTATCACGAAGGTATTAGATTCCACTTTTACAAAAGTTAATGGTACACGAGACATTACCAGAAAATTTCTACACTAGCAGAGCACATGGTAATCAAAATGTAATACTGTACTGCTTTATAAATGTAACAATAACATGAAGCATTCGTTAGCAATTATACCTAGTCTAACTACAACTTCTCTGTACACCATTCATAATAGAAACCTGTATAATGTTTTAGTGACACTCAACAAACGTCGTAAAATAAATGTAATATCTTGAAAACTTATTAAATAAACTATAAATACATAAATGGACATCAAAAAGAAATAAACCATGCTGTAAAATCAAAACATTTTAAACGAATTAGAGAGATACTCCCTCATAAACATTCTTATGCGATGCCTATGTTTTAAAAATGAATTTTTAAATACATATATATATTTCAAAAACTGATATTTGAATATCTTATATTGTCAAATACATTAACAGTTCTCAATACAGAGGATATTATAAATTAATTTTGATATAAGAAAAATTTTGAGATAATAAAAACTGAATAACAGATGACAAATGAATTATTTTATTCTCTTTTTAAACAACGGTCCCTTTCAGTGTGCCAGAGAAACCTCCTCCTTGTGCCCATGCGTGCTGTAAAAGTCGACTAAATAGGATAAGCGAGGGGACTGGGAATACCCTCCATTGTATTTTCTTCCCACAAAGTGTATAGTATTTTGCTTTGACTCAACCACACCCCTTAGAAGGAGTGTGATTAAAATGCAAGGACAGGTTTTCTATTAATAATTAAACAATGAACAATTTCTTATTCATTTCAAGAATAATAACTATTGCTATATCTAAAAAAAACTTGTGCCCAAAAGACCTTCATCATATGCATAACTGCCAGCTAAACATTAAATTATTCAAAACTCTAAGAATTTATCATAAAGACGATACAGCGAATTAATATTTAACAATTTTGAATTTTATTTTTTTAGTCCCTATCTGAATGGGGGTGAACATAAATAGGTTGTAGATGGAAGAATAAGGATAGATACCCTTCCAAACACCCATTGGTGGAACTGAACCTGCCCTTTATGTCACAGAAAGTGACAGTAACAGAGGTGTGGGTAAATGGTAATCCCTTCATCCTAAAATTTCACTTCTATTATTTAAATCATATAAAAATGGGTTCTGTAAAAGTACAAAAATAATTAACACAGCCTCTAAAATTGTACAAATTTATGCATAGTAAACATATAAAATGATTATTCACATAAACTGTTAAAACAGAGCATCAAATGGTAAGGAAGCCCATCACTGAAACAATGCATGTAAAATATCGCTCTATTTCAAGTCCTGACTGGACATATCTCATGAACAATTGAGGACATAATCAAAATGTATCGTTTCATTTCAGGTCCTAACTGGACCTCTTCTCACGCACAAGTGAGTACATAATGGAAATATATGGCTCCATTTCAGGTCCTAATAGGACCTCTTTTCATGCACAAGTGAGGCGTGTTTTACGTCACGGACTCCCTTTTTTACCAAGGGCTAGGATGGTTGCCTTCTTGCAAAGGATTTGTTTTGGCAGATGTAATCATTATCCCGAGTGCATGCCCTTGCTAACCTCAGACCGTGAACCCTCGACCTAACGCCTCAAAGTCGCAGACGCTACCGCCTGAGACACGGTGACTTGAAAAGTGAAGACATAATGGAAATGTATTGCTTCATTTCAGGTCCTATCTGGGCCTCTTCTCATGCACGACTGAGGGCATAACAGAAATGTATCGCTCTATTTCGGGTCCAAATATA
The DNA here is from genome assembly GCA_037179515.1 of Halocaridina rubra. Classification (NCBI taxonomy): domain Eukaryota; kingdom Metazoa; phylum Arthropoda; class Malacostraca; order Decapoda; family Atyidae; genus Halocaridina; species Halocaridina rubra. The sequence goes on along the minus strand of JAXCGZ010013426.1, from coordinate 78,300 downwards.
CCCTTTCTAAGGCACAAGTGACATAAGAAGTGATATACAACATGGTCTCCATTATATACTCACTTGTGCTTCAGAAGGAATCCAGTTAGGACCCAAAATATAGTGATACATACCATATATTTTTTCAATAATGAGCTTCCTTGCTATATAAAATTATGAAAAATTCACATATGAAATAAGTTCATTTAGAATGTGCATATGATCAACTGATTGCCTGACAGCTTTTGGTTAGGCCACATTCGATAAATTAGATCCCTCGTATGTCTAACAATAGAAAATTCCGTGACTGGTTGAAACCCTTTTTATCTTTTTTTTTTTTTTTAAGACAAAAACCAACCACAAACCAATATGAAAATTACAAGGATATAACTACTTGAACTATATTTTGATAAACATAAATAGCACCGACATAGCTGCCCATGATTTGCATTTGTTAAAGAAATCACAAACCTATTTACATCTTAATATCCATAAATAACAGTGACATATGCGAACAAACAGTAATTTGGGCAGTGAAGAGATTCGACATCATAAGATAAAGAATTTAATGAAAAACGATAACATAATAAAGGGAATAAAAGTGTTGCAAACCATAACAAGTAAACCAACATACAATTGTTTAACAGCATTAAACAGATAAAACAAGAAAAATCATATATAATTTCATATGTTAGACAAGACTTTTTTGTAAATTCTATAAACTATAAAATTTCTAATTATAAATCATAAATTTATAAATTATAAAGTTATATATTTATAAATTTCAAAATTATATATTCTATAAACTATAAATTCTAAAATGATAAATTTATAAATCTTAAAATTATAAATCTGATAAATTATTATATAATTTCAAATTATATATTCCATAAACTATAAATTCTAAAATGATAAATTTATAAATCTTATAAGTTAGTATACAGTCTCTATACAAGTCAAGAAATGCAGCTTTGATGCTTCCACAAACATGTTTAAATTTTACTACTATTGTCTAACAACATACAACAGTTATAATGTACAAAAATTGTCACAACAAATATTTCTAATCTACACAACAATGTACGTTACTGTACTATACAAGGGAGCTATACAGTCAGGAAAATGAGGACAAAATCCAAACCGATGTTTTCAGATATGCTAATTACCACTAAAGTTTCCATTTCCAGGTAGGCTTTTCAGCTAGTCAGTGGGAACAATCTGACTATTGATCCTTGAGAACGTGTGGCTGGGGAATTAAGGCTGGATGCCCTTCCCAATACCCCACGTTGGGTTTGATCGCAGGACTATCACATCTCGAGCTAAGAACTCAAAACACTACGCCACCGTGGTCCCTCCTAATTGCTATTACTTTTACTATTTCTCAAAGTTATGTGCATACAGAGGGTCCTCCACTTGACACAATTTGACTTCCTTCGCTACAAATTTAAGAAAAACTTTAAACTTTCCACATGAGTTTTGACAAATAATATTTGACATATTTTTATTTCAATTGCTTAAAATTTGCAACAAACTATCCATAAATTCTGACAATAACTTTCATGTTGCGACCAACGGTCACGAAAAAAAAAAAAAAAAAACTATACAGACGCTACCCTACTTAAGAACACCAGAGTTACGAACAAACAACAACCTGCCCAGTATCTACCCATGTATTAATGTATGTATTATTGAACTATAATGTAGTATTATATTAATATAATACATTAATACTATATACATTATGCTTATGTAGTAGTTAAGTGTCTTCAGCCTAAGTACTGAACAGTACTGCACAGTACTTTTTTCTTACCTAAACACAACTTATGAACAATTGTACTTATGAACGGAGTTCTGAAACCTAACTTGTTCGTAAGTAGGAGAGGGTCTGTACTGTACTACAAAACGAAAATTCAAGAAATGGGCGTAGTCTTATTACCATTTAAAGTACAACATCTTATGCTGCACAACATATAAGTATGCCTAAATATGTGCACGACATTGCTCACTTCACAGAGTTAAAAAACGTTAAATTTAAGCTTGATAGTACTTTTTCAAATCAAAATAATGAAGATAGTTGCAAATGATAATGATTGACTTCTTTATATCTTTAAAATTATGCAGTCTAAATTGAATATTAAATGTTATTAAGTTTAGACTTACGACCATTTCTAAGTACAACTTGGTCATCAAAGCATTCTCCATCTTAAGCTGAAGAGTATTTGCAATATTACCAAAGTTATGCTGACATAAAAATAGAATTGGCATTGCTGAAAACCTACTTTCTATCTGTCACCCTGTAAATTCTATAAAAACACAAATGCTTGGAAGGATGATGAATCTCCCACTATATAGAATAGAATGCTGTTATATTTTTCCATAAGCCATGGAGTCATATAGTTAATTTTCACTCTTCCACAATACAGGACATAATACTATTACAGCATATTCTTTCATTAAATAAAATTTTCACATATTAAATTTGCTTATATCAAAGAGATGATTTTACAGTCTTCTATTAAAAAAATATTACATAATATATATTTAACCTACTGCAATAAATGCTAGAATGCTATTAAATTCTTCAATTAAAGAAAAAAAAATCATACATTTTCACAATGCCCTCAGGTTGGAAATTTGAGATCCATGGAAAATATGGCTGAAGAAGGAGAATGATGTACTCAGGAAACTGTCAATGAAAAATTGAATATTGACGAATATTGCAATTTAAATAATAGATATTATATCTGGTATTTACATAATTTTTTGAAAAAATATAATAGCTTTGCAAACACAAAGTTATGTAAATATGAGTAAAAAAAGTTTCGGAAAAATTATCAAGAATTATAGAATATTTTAGTACCTTGAAAGTATTTATATGGGATGCAAAGTACAATTCAAAACTGAAAATCTTATTTCACAAATTTCCTTTTAAACTTCCATAACAGAAATAGCTGAAAAATTGTATAAATGTATTAATGAATGAAACATATCTAATAAAATATGATTATACATAGAATGCAATAAAGTCTTCACAATGAAAGGAATGTGAAAATAAATTCCCAAACCAACAGAACAGCAAAGATGGATATTGGAGGAATCAGTCCAAATTCTTATGGCATTTATTCCAAACAATGGCACTAATTTCAGCTACATAATTTCAAAAAATAAAAATAAGTCTAAATCTAAAGTGTATCAACATCCACAGCATTGAAAAATTTTTGCTTTTTCTGTGTCACTATTAATCCTCATTATGCGGGTGGACACACACAGGTTGGAGCTGAGGAGTTAAAGTTGGATGCCTTTCCTAACGCCTCAGGTTGGGCTCGTTCATAAGTTCGTCACCTCCTGACGAGTGCTTAAACTACTGCACTTCCATGGAAGTGGTTAGAGAACTCAGCTAGGGAAGTGACATATTCGTGTTCAGTCCCACTGTGTCATTCCCCTAGCTATTTTTTGTCTATGTCCAATCCATAATGGGAATTAAAACTGACAAATATCTACTCTTGGCACAATACACACTATAACAATAAAAAAATACCCATACAATATGCGTATAGGTCGATTATGATGTTTTCTCCAATGGTCACATGTAACGAGTGAAACATTTTTTCATCAACCCTTCACCAAGATGTTACCAGTTTTCAGAATTAATGCTGGGAAAAGGCTCTACTCTGAGAATAGAGGGAGAAACACTAATTAAAAGTACTTTCATATCTCATCAGAAAGGCTTTACATTTAACTATTGACACACTCTCTTTGTCACTAAAGTACCATTTTTTCAATTCTCTCATAAAGTTTCACATGTATAAACCATCACTGGAAAGAGAAGGAATTTTAATTTTTAGCAGACACTTTCAGAGCTTCAATTTCACTCACATAAATATTTGTATAAGTACTAACAGAAAATGTCAAATTCAAGGTAATGAACACATACTCTTGTTGCTACGTTCTTTCTGTTAGTGAAAACAGAGATATATGAAACTCACAGCAAATAAGCACATCACACAACATGCATTCTGTACATTAAACATTTTCTAAATACACTTATATTTTCCCTACATTGGCACACATATGGAACAACTCTGAAGATCGTTTACCTCTAGAAATAGCCGCTACACAAAAAAATATATTCCCATAAGATTACGTCAGCATGTAAGAAAATAAAAACGAGAAATTACCACTATATTTTTAAACACTAGGTTCGCTTCAGTTAACATTTGTTCCATCCACTTCCCAACCAAGTTCTCAAGAGATCTTCTCTTATGACATTCGTGGCTTGCGAGACAGTATTAACGGGTACTTGAACCTGTATTTGTGTGGGTATAATCTGTCCTTCTAGTTGCTCTACACTTGTGCAAGAACTATTTGTGATGGAACAGACGGCTAAAGAGGTTGGAACGCTAGCTATACACGAGGCAGAATTGTCGGGAGGGATAATTGTGGATGGGGGCGCTGTGAGGATGGCACTTGCTGTTGGGACGGTGCTGATTATCTGAGGAGGTTGATCGATGAGGTCCGGCGGATCGCAGAAACACCATGTTTGCCACTGATTGTAACTTCCCTCGACGTACGTTAATATGTGAGCCGAATGATTTTGACAATTATTGGCAGGTTTGCCTGGTTTAGGAGGCTGTCCTGGACCCTGAGCTAGTAACAACTGAGGCATTTGAGTAACCGTCGTGGTTGGGTTTCCAATTATTGTTTCCTCGGCCGGAAGTGATGGCTGCAGTACAACGTGGTGCAGTGTGATCCCTTGCTGTAAATCCTGCTGTCCCTCTGTCTGCGAAGTCTGCACTAACTGCATCTGCGGCTGAGTAAGTACCACAGGATTTTGATAATTAATGGCATAAGACACTTGCTCGGGTGTCTTCTTTTTCTTCACTGGTGAGGGTGGTTGCTGCAATTTGATAAATTTCTCAACAATAACACCTTCGTCTTTGATCTGCGTATCAAATGCCTGGCCAACAACCTTTCTTACATCGTCGTGCAGTGATATGATGTGTCTCTTCAAATTTCTCTTCTCACAGAAGGTAGCACTGCATATTTCACATGCGTACGGCTTGATCCCAGTTTGTCGAAAGGAACTTGGTTTGTTTTCTGGCTTCTTGCGTAAAGGACGCTCACCCGTATGTATCATTTTGTGACGGGTGAGAGAGCAGTGCTGTTGAAAGGATGCTGGGCACTGATCGCAGCGATAAGGTTTAGGTGGCGCATGTATTCGCTTATGAACTTTCAGATCACCGGGAGATGAAAAACCAACTTGGCATATATCACATCGAAAAGGGGCATTACCATTATGCGTCATCTGATGCCATTTCAGATTATTCTTACGACTAAATGCGGCATCGCACTGATCACACTTGAAAGGTTTAATACCTGTGTGACTTATTTTGTGCCTTTTCAAGTCAATTGCCTGTCCAAAAGACGCAGGGCATAAGTCACACTGATAAGGTTTCTCGCCGGTGTGAGTATAAAGATGTCTCTGCATATTACTTTTAACTACAAACGTCATATCACAGTACGCACATTTATACGGTTTTTCCCCTGAATGGGACCTCTGATGTCTCTTCAAACTACTGTTTTGCGTGAATGATGCATCACACTGGTCGCACTTGTAGGGTTTATCTTGCGTGTGTGTTCGAACATGAGTCTTTAAGTGAGATATCTGCTTAAAATTACTATGACATATTTCGCAAGTATAAGGCTTCTCTCCTGTGTGTGTTCTTTTGTGGATATTAAGATGTCCGCTCTGTGCAAATGCTGCGCCGCATTCCTGGCAAACATAGGGTTTCTCACCCTTGTGGACTCGCATGTGTATTCGGTAACTGGCATAATGGGTGAATTTACTTGAGCACATTTTGCATGAAAGACTTGCTCTGTGGTGCTTCTTTCGGTGGGACATGAGACGCTTCAGTTTATCGAAGACTTCTTCGCAAAGATCACATTCATAGCTCTGTAATATTATAAAAACGCTAGTATATCACAGATTTAATTATGAATCTGTCATCTAAAAAAAAAATGTGAGCAAATATTCTGTGACTGAGGTAAATTATTTCTTTAATAATACTTTTCGTATTATTTTTTACTTAAAAATGCAGAAAATCAAATGAAATGGATATGTAACGTAACATATGATAATTGCTTCCTCTACAAAAAAAATTATATACCTTTCTGACCACACAGACATTTTTAAAATTAAAATAATAATTAGCACTCACCTCAGCTTGGTCCTCTGAATGTATCCTGGAATGAGATCGAAGTTGGCTTAATCGAGAAAACGTCTCGGGACAATCGACGCAAGTGTATATTCTGGTGAGTCGAGGAATCTTTTCGTATTTTTTCCTTGGCCTTTTATTCTTTTTCTTCTTGAGAGTCTTTCTCGGAGGAGAATCTTCCACCGCCACCGAATTCTCATCGTAACTGCATTCGTTCTCCTCACCATTTTCTCCCTTGCTTTGGTAATCTTCGTTGTCATTTTCCACACCGTTTATGGTAAGACAGTGTTGCAATATGTTATCCTCTGTTTCCTGCTGTTCGACCTTCATGATAATCTCAGTGGACGAAATAATGACAGACTCCTCATTTTCTTTGTCGCAGTCTTGCAGATCTGATATGCCATATTTACAGAACTCTGAGGCTGTACTTTCCATTCCAAAATAATCTGCAATGCAATGTTGAAATTTATTACAGTACTGACATTCTTCATATTGGGGGCTACAGTTGTGCAGTGGTTAGAGTACTCAACTTGGGAAGTTATAAACCCATGTTTGAAGCCATCACGTGATGTTAGGAAGGACATTTATCCTAAATCCCCCAACATGTCCACATGGTGCTACCAACAGAGACATCATTAAACAAATGTGACCATAAGGACATAAAAGCTTAGATCATTGTTAGCAAATTCCAATTACACCTAGTTCGCTTTTTACGTGTGTTTATAATCCGCAAAATTGGAATAACGCCAATATAAACTAATAGTAAAAAAAATACAAAATACATGAATAACGCCCATGCAAAAAATTAGAAAAAAAAAATTTAATTTTAGTAAATAATCGAACGCCTCGGAGGCACTTTTCCGCCATGCTGTTATGTGCTTCAGTGTCTCTTTACCCAGCATACTGCATGGATATATCGCTTGTTCTAACTGTGTTTATGTTAAGGTTTTTGTATATTGTCCGGAAAAAAGCGTGCGAGAGCGCATCAGCTGATACAGAGGCGGAAAAACGTTTCCAGATAGAGGTTCGTTCTCCCGCATCCTCCTCCTCTTCTACCGCTTAATGCGATCGGATATTATGAAGAGAATGGAAAAAAAGCATCAAGCATAAACAGCAAACAAACTTGAGATATAATATTGTCAGGGAAATAGCGTACGAGAGTGCATCAGCTGATATGGAGGCAGCAAAATGTTCGCAGATAGAGGCTTGTTCTCCCGCATCCTCCTCCTCTTGTACCGTTAATGAGATCGGATATTATGGAGAGAATGGAAAAAATCTAAGTACAGTACGTGGATGAGCATTAAGAACAAACAGCAAACAAACTTGCGATATAATATCGTCAGGGAAGTAGCGTGCTAGAGTGCATCAGCTGATAAGGAAGTGGAAAAACATTTGCAGATATAGGTTCGTTCTCCAGCATCCTCCTCCTCTTTTACCGCTTAATGCAATCAGATATTATGAAGAGAATGGAAAAGAAGCATTAAGAACAAACAGCAAACAAACTTGCGATATAATATCGTCAGGGAAATAGCGTGCGAGAGTGCATCAGCTGATACGGAGGCAGCAAAACGTTTGCAGATAGAGGTTCGTTCTCCCGCATCCTCCTCCTCTTCTACCGATTAATGTGATCGGATATTATGGAGAATGGAAAAACTTCTAAGTACAGTACGTGGATCAGCATTAAGAACAAACAACAAACATACTTGCGATATAACATCATCAGGGAAATAGCGTGCAAGAGTGCATCAGCTGATACGGAGGCAGCAAAACGTTTGCAGATAGATATTCGTTCTCACACATCCTTCTCCTCTTCTACCTCTTAATGCGATCGGACATTATGGAGAGAATGGAAAAAAAGCATTAAGAACAAACAGCAAACAAACTTGCGGTATAATATCGTCAGGGAAATAGCGTGTGAGAGTGCATCAGCTGATACGGAGGCGGAAAAACGTTTGCAGATAGAGGTCCGTTCTCCCGCATCCTCCTCCTCTTCTTCCACTTAATGCAATCGGATATTATGAAGAGAATGGAAAAAAAGCATTAAGAACAAACAGCAAACAAACTTGCCATATAATATCAGCAGGGAAAAAGCGTGCAAGAGCAAGGATGTTTCCAGATAGAGGGTTCATTCTCCCGCATGCGTGTGCTCACCACCACCATGCACGTCCCAGTGTATGCCTGTTGCCCACCGCATAATAGAATGCATAAATTTGTTTACTGTACAGTAAATCTGTATATCTTTTATACAGTACACTATTTGCATGTTAATATAAATAACTACAGGTCTTTCTGCTTTATTATGTACTTATAAAATATGTTTTACTTATCTTATATCTTTGGTATAGTGTGTCTATGTATGGTTGTGAAATGTATCTATGCCCATTATCATTATTTCTTATGGAAAATGACTCGTTACATTATGCAATTTTCACATTACCCTTCACTTCTGAGAACCTATGTTTGCGTTATTCCGAGAACTAGGTGTACGGTGTATCAACAATTCTTGCAATAAAACAGCACTTCCTCACAACCTGCTAAGATGTCTCATTAGTATTTTGCAAAACACAAGCTTTAATGCCTAATAATCACTTAAGTTATAACTGTACTAAGTCTCGTAACCCCTCGAAACCTCTTCTTAAATGAAACTAAAAGGTAAATGTTTACTGTTACACCCCTAGTAACTTGATAAAATATAGAAAAAATATCTAAAACACCTAATTCAATTATCAACTAGTTTTTCAAATGGGGTGTACTAACCTGACCAACCCCAACTTAAAATCAAAATAAATTTTTTGAGATTTTTTCATCACTGGTGGGTGTAAAAATATACATATGATAAAAATAAGAATTCATAGTTATACTTTTGTAAAATGCACAGTTTTATGAGTCACAATTAGTTTCCAATCAAAAGGGGCTGGAAACAGACATGATGGAGCTGGGGGATTACGGCTGGATGCCCTTCCTACTGTTCCGCGATGAGATCAAACCCGCATTAATCACTTCCTAACTCATGCACTCTACCAATGAGCTACCATGAGCCTCTTATTTCAATTTTTAATGAGCATAAAAATCTATGCTTATCCAACAAAAAATATATATACAAAATCAACAAATTAACAAACAAACATAACCTATCCCCAAGAAATTATCGTACACGAATGTGCCGTAAAATTGCAATGCTATCTCACTTTATTATATACAGTAATATAAATAACCTTATTATTAGAAAAATACCCTTAATAACCAAATTAATAATGCATATTCAGTACATATGCAAATATCTAAATAACAAGTCACAGTACAACAATCTCACCTTACCTAACCTGGCTCTATGTAACTACGCGATGCACAAATAAGAACTAGAACTAACACCGCAATATTCTTTCGTGATGATTAAATATAGCCCCAACTGTCCCCTTATGGTTAAAAGTACCGTCGATATCCATATCAATATCGCAAATGTCTATAAACACACCTACATACAACAACCGAACCTTACCCAACTCGATCCTACGTAACTACGCGATTCACCGTACACGAACCCAAACTAATCCCATTGAAGAAATGTACTCCTAATAACCCAATTACTAAAAAAAAAATAACGTTAATAACCATATTAATAACGCATATGTCTATGCACACATCTTAATACAACTACCCGACCTTACCTTACCTAACTTGACCTTACATAACTATTTGATTCACGTCCACTAATTTGAATAGTGTAATATTAGATCATACTAATTAAATATAAACCTAATTGCCTAAATACGGAAAAATAACGTTTAAAACCGCAATAATAACGAAAATATTGAGTACAGAGACCTTAATACAGCAACCGAACATTACCTAACCTGACCCTATATAACTATGCGAACTAATAGTGCAGTAGCAAATTACGTTAATTATATATAATCTTAATTGCCTAATTGAGGAAAAATTAACGATAATAACCATATTAATAACACAAATAATATACGTATGCAAATATCTCGTCTGCAGCCATCAGTACACGATAATTAACCATTAATTAAGCCTTTATAACCACATGCCAGCAGTTATATCTCACCTCACGGTTATAATTACGTATATATGGTTATAATACACTTTTATAACCACTAAAGTACTCGAAATTCTAATAAATTTAATATATTTAATAATTTTTGTATGTCCTGTTGTTATCCTGCTGTTGTTGTCGTTGTTGTTTTGTCGACAGCAGACGACAAAAAGATAAAAGATATAATATTATATCTTTTTTAATAGCTTTTAATGATTTATATCTTTAAGATATTAATGAAAGATAGATTTATATATTTTTCATATTTTTTTGATGGAATTCTTTGTAATATATAATCATTATAAGAAATGTAATTTAACAAAGAATTTTACTTGTTTTTTATATCATCAATAATTTATATCTTTTTGATTTTTAAAAATATAATTTAATTATCAAATGTTACTATTAAACAAAATATTTATGTTTAAATTGTAATAGAACTGATATTAATATAAAAATTTGCTTATATATTTTATATCTAAAAAGTATATTATTATGATATTAATTAGATTTTAAGTAGTTTATCATTGCTAATTTTGAATAAAATAAATTTCAATTAATTCATTATATTTCTTTCAGAAAATCTAATTCGCGCCAGAACAGACATAACAATGTAATTTATTAATTATTTTCCTGGTATTTGATAACCTTATTAATATGAAGGTTTATTATAACGATGAATATATATTAATTTATCATTCTTATTCTAAAATTAGATACTTAAAATTAGTTACTATTAATAAATGTCATTCACAAAGTATTTTTCTTTTTAAATATTGTCTCTTTTTTTTATATATCTCTTGCTGTCATTAATAACTCAAAAAATATTGTTATTATGTAAAGTTAACCAAATAATTATTTCATTGATATCCAAATATATGTAGGTATAAATTTTAAGGGCAATCAATAGAGTATGTTAAGGCGGGCAATTTAAATATCAATATGGTGGCATTTTCTACAAAAACCGTATAGCTTTATCTTGTGTGGTTTTGCATATGTGGATAAACCTAAGAATCTCCCCCCCCAGAGTACCCAACTGAAGATTCCCCCCAACTGAGATCAACTGAAGAATCCCCCCCAGAGTGCCCGGCGTAATAATTTCAGAGAAACTAGAAATGGGGAGTGTTGTGACATGTCAGATGGGAAGGGTTGAAGGCATGTGTTAGGTTAGGTTGGGTTAGGTTAGGTTTGGTTAGGTCTGTCTGTTTATCTACCTTGGAATATATGGATGGGTGGATGAATTTCAATTACGAAATAAAGACCTAACCCAACCTAACCCAATCTAATCAAACCTAAACAGTTAGACAGACAACCAGACAGACAGTACTGAAGAATGCCCCCCTGCCTCAGATCAACTGAAGAATCCCCCCGGGTGGAGATTCTTCAGTTGATCCGCATATATATATATATATATATATATATATATATATATATATATATATATATATATATATATATATATATATATATATATATATATATATATATATATATATATATATATATATATATATATATATATATATATATATATATATATATATAAATATATATATATATATATATCCTATAGGAATCACATTTTTACCTTTACCAAGTATATGGGCATGAAGATACTGTTGTACCACAGCCCTTTATCTAATAGTACGCTCACTAATCCTGCTGAGTTTATAGCTGCTACCACACAATAGACACCACTATCTTCTTCTTAGTCCCAAGTGGCTCGGTCGAAGAGAAGCTGTACGAACAACCACAAAGGTTATCCATTTCCTAAGGAAGTTAGGACCAGATACGTTGGGAATTTTTATAAATTTATAGCGTTATTACTCAAAATATTTTAACGGTTACAAAATTCTAATATGGGGCACGACTTACAGTGATCTGATGTTTGACAAAAACAAGAGATCCTTGAAATTAGGCCAGATTTGGTAGATTTAGCTATTTCTGCTCAGATTCCTGGCTGGATTTGGGTAGATTTCTCCAGATTTGTTCAAGATTCGTAGACAAATACAAGTAGATTTGGCCACACCTGCTCAAGATGCGTTGCCAACTTCAGATAGATCTGGCCATATCTTCTCAGATTCTCGTCTGGATTTAAGAAATCTGGCCAGATCTGCTGAAAATTCGAGGCCAAATTCTCAGCCAATTATTTTTCTATTATATATATTCATAATTTTTCTCATTCCTATCTGTCATTTACCCTGCCTTCCTGGTGGTGCCCCAGGGGATAATGGCGTGCTCATGGTGCCATCAACTCTCCTTTCTTCACTGGTCTCCTATCCAAACTTTCTTTTTCCCCATTACTCAAGGCATCTAACACATAAAATAAAAGGAGACCAATAACCCTATTAAAAAATATCTTGAAGCTTTTCTTTATATTTGCAGATAAAACATGACCTCAATTCCCAGATCGCTCACTTATGGACTCATCATGACCCTTCCTCCTCTGGGTGGATATCTACAATGAACAAATGATTCTCGGGCAAATTAGAGTAGACCTGCTCAATATTCTTGGCCATAGTCGGGTAGATCTGGTCATCCCTATTAAAGATTCATGATCAAATCAAAATAGATCTGGCAATATCTGCTCAGATTCTTGGCTGGATTCAGGTAGATCTGGCCATATCCGCTCAGATTCTTGGCTAGATTCAAGTAGATCTGTCCATACCTGCTTAAGATTCGTGGCCAATTTTAATATATCTAGCCATTCCTGCTCTGATTTATGGCCAAATTTGGATAAATCTGCCCAGAGTTTTGGCTAGATCTGGCCATATCTACACAGATTTGTGGCTTGATCACGGTAGATTTGGGCATACCTGCAGAGATTTGACCAAATCTGTTCATTGGTCCGGCAAAGTACTGTATTCTCCTTCAAAACATTATTCATCTCAAATCTTTTGTCACTGCAGTCTTACCATTCAAAACTATCATATCTATATTCTACAGGGAAAAAAAATCAACGAAGAAGATTTGATATACATGATACTAATCAAGCAGTCCTAATTTCAAATGTTATTATAATTTTCATTTAATGATACCGAAACTTACAATGATTTGTCTCACCTTCGATGGTCTTCACTGTTACGGGTAATTAGTGTTCTCGGCTGATTCTCTTTCTCATCTCAAATATCTTTTCTGGAAATGCATCTTACAGCAAAGTAATCTCTGTCTAGAACAGTAGCTCTTACCCGTGGGTGTCTGCACCATTAGGGGACACAAGATAGGTATGTTAGGGTGCAATGTTGTATTCTTTAACACAGTTGATCTTTTGGCTGTGGAGAAAAACTAGGTATACAATCATAATGAATCATTTCATTGCTCAATTAGTCAATTTACAAAATATAAATAAAGGTTAAAGCCCCGATGTATCTAGCATTGATACCATAATACCTGCGCTTTCTTTATATGAGGACATGGGCGCGAGAACGACTTGGTGCATTGCACGAGGTGAAAGTAAGGAAAAAAAAAGGTTTTTAACTACGAGAATAGGAATTTAGTTTTTCCCAAATAATACACAATCTAGCTTAAGACTGTAGGTCATCACAACCAAATAAAAGGAGGATAAAGCGAAGCAGTTTTGTGATATCACAGGAAATGCGATAACCAGTCTTATGTTCTGCTATCCCATTTAATCTGCACTTATGCCAGGTGGGGAAGACAGAGAAGTATTCCTTCTCTGCTACTATCAAGGATGACTGAAAAATATACTACAAGAATATACAGGTCTCCAATCCTGCTTAAGCGGTTCTTATGCTTTGCAGGGGAAACAAACAAAGCATCCCTTCTCTGCTACTACCAGAGTGAAATATAGACTTAATGAATTTTAAATTTCTTCTACAAAGTGAGGTACTCCTCTGCTACTATCAAGGCAATGAAATACTTATAAAAATATATAAAGCATAAGGTATTCCTTCTCAGCTACAATCAAGGTGCAGAAATACTGTATTTACATGAATATATAAGCAAAGTGAGCTATTCCTTCTATGCTGCTATCATATTGAAAAAATACTTACAAAAATATTCATACAGAGTAAGGTAAAGTATTCCTTTTCAGATACTATCAAGGTGAAAAATTACTTATAGAACTATAAAAACAGAGTGAGGTAAAGTATTCCTTTTCAGATACTATCAAGGTGAAAAATTACTTATAGAATTATATAAACAAAGTGAGGTATTCCTTCTCAGCTACTATCAATGTGAAAAAATACTTATAAAAATATATATACAAAGTGAGGTATTCCTTCTCTCCTACTAACATGGTGAAAAAATACTTATATATCTTCTATTTCTCTCCATTAGCTCTTACGGTATGCAGAAGAGACAAAGTGAGGAATACCTTCTCTGCTACTATCAATAAAAACTGTGAAAAGTATACTTAAAGAAATATAATGAGTTCAATAAAAAAATACCAAATTTCAAACAAAAAAATTTATTTAGCAATCAATAATACTCAAACATGTCAAAAAAAAGGAAGACATTGTATATATTAATCAAAATATAAAATTAGTTTTTCTCAAGTCTGGTAACGTAGTCTAACTATATTTTCTGGTAAATTATATCATTCTGTTACAAACGCTACCATTTGTTTTTGGATAAAATTGTTTACATATGTCATTATAAAAAGCAGTTTAATTACTCCCCATTCAAATATGGATGGACACAGACAAGCTGAAGCTCGGAGGTTAAGGCTAGATGTACTTTCTAAAGCTCCATGAGGGGCTCAATCTTGTATCAGTCAACTTACCGACTAGCGAACTCCACCACTGGGCTACCGCAACCTGCATACATAAGTCATTATATATAATGAAAATTTTAAGAACATTTTATTAATTTAAGTGTTTACCTTACAATGAACTTCAACTAAATTAATTTTAAAACTTAACTATAACTGGAAGTAAAATAAGCACTATAATTAGCTCTATGGAGAGATGCTAAATTCTGATGAATCAAAATGATATAATTTATATAATAATTTGGTAATCATAGCACTGAATTAAATGTATATATAACATAATTTACTAAATATAGAATTAACTGTATAAAACTAATTCAATAAACGTATAATAAAAATAAGCTCCTAGTAAGATGATATTTGAATGAATTACAACTTATTTATATTACGATAAGAGAGACCTCTATAGTGACACCATATAGATCACTAAGACTTTATTCCTGGGAAAAAAATAAATAAATAAAAAAATACACACACCAATGAATTATATATCCAGCTACAACACTGGAGTGGTTTAAAACAACATGATTTTAGGTTGTACTGATTAAAAAAAGTCACTCTCTCCAAGACATGTCTCATTTCGGAGCTCATGAACACACAGGAAATCTGTGATAAGTGTTGTAAGAGCCTTCAGTATGGTACCATCTCAAAATCAAATTTCATAATGTAAGCTTGTAAAGGTAGACAGATCTAATATTACAACATTATTGCATAAGTAAATACGGGCAGATCCAATATTACAACATTATTGCATAACTAAATAAGGGCCTCCTGATTATGATAATTTGGGCATAATCATAAAAAGAAACAAGAAAAAACCATTCGAAAATATTCACCATCATTACTACAAGACTTTTCTACATTTCTCAATTCAGAAGAAAACTTATCCATCTTTTAAAACCCTTAACACCAAAATAGACACTACATTTTTTCATACGATTTACTTTATAAAAAAAATCCTCTTTGTCAGAGAAAACCACATCCATTATTGCAATATAAGGCATTCATATTGATATGAAATCGTGATTCAAAAGTTTCCAAGCTTTCTGCTTTGACAAAGCCACCTCCCTATAAGGGGGATTATGACATTTGTATATATATACATAGACGTTTCAAAATACTATTCATTATCTTGCTTGATTAAAAAATCAATAATATTTAGTTTTTATATAAGACACATAATTAGGCACTAGTTTTTTTTAGTCATTTGGAAGATCTTTTCAGTAAGTACTATTGATGCAATAAGTCTTAGACAATCAACTTGCTTAGCGAGCTTAGTTTTCATGCTTACTGAACTAATAATTCTTTAATGGGGGTAATGCATATTATTCAAATCATATTTCACAAACATATGATCATCTAATTATCAACACACTGTAGCCTAACTTTTCCAGAAATGCGATCAGTTTAAACATTATCTTAAAAATTATTTATTGTCATGCAATCAAGTTTAAGCATTATTTTAAATTAAAAATTATGAATATCACTTCTTACTTCGTTATTAATTTTAAGATAAAAATGACAAAAAACAATTTTAAGGTAAAAAATGACAAAAACAGTCAAGTAATAATGTAAAAGAATATACAAAGATGTTTCATTATATTAAATAATTACCAGTTTTAATGGCCAAGGGATCAAAAGGAGGAAGAACGGCCAATATAAAATTTTTCTCCGTACGGTTTCCCATACTCAATAAGACCTAGAGCAGGACGTCTCTTTTCAAACAAGAGAGACTTATGTAAGCCAATATTGCCGTATTATCCTTTTACTAGCTTTAACATACAATATCACCAACACGGCTGAAACAGGAAGAGTATTCTGATAAAACACGCTATAAATTTCAACGATTCAGGTACTAATAGTAAATGGGGTTGCCTTGCTAACAACGGAGATTGGTAATAAAAAAAAATAAGTTACATAATTAAATTACTGTAATACAAATGTGCACTTTGCATTATAATTGAGCTCTCTGCAAAAATTTAATGAAGAGCTAATTTAAAACGTAATAAGAAATCCAACATGATACTTGAAAGGGATATGAAATCAATGAAAAAGTGACAAGTTGACTAAATTTCTTCTTTTCCAATGATGGAAAACAGCTATAAATTTTTTCTTTCAGTGATATACAGTACTAGTTATTCAAATACTAGAGTAATATAGCAATATCTTTAACACGAAACTACAAATATCTCAATAATGTACTACTAACAAATACACTCCCAACAAGTCTGTGAAAATTACCTAATACTGCCTCCATGCAATGCTGGTAATGCTATAATGTAAAAATCATAAGTATTCCACGAAACATCCCCAAATACAAGAGTTGGCTTGATAAAATCCCTAAAGTCCATATCAAATAACATCGTTATTCTACAAGACACTCCCCAAATTTTAATGCCCTAAAGTCCATATCTAATTACAAGGTTATTCCACAAAACATTCCCAAAATACAAGAAATGACACAATAAAATCCCTAGAGTACATAGTAAATTACATGCTTATTCCACAAAACATTCACCAAATTCAGGAACTGATGTGATAAAATTCCTAAAGTCCATATCAAATCTTTTTTCAATACATCAAAAATATTAACAGAAATAACTCTGAGTTCATGTTCACCAATAAACATGTAGAGGAACTTTGTGGTTACTTTAGGCACACTTCTGGAGGACTTATAAAGGTTGGATGTATACTGTTTATACAGAATCAACCCATTATTTCTATGTTAAGGGTGCATACATTAGCACAGATACCAAAATATCAAGATTATTCATAAAGATTTTACTACCTAACATTATATTTACTGACAGAACAATGCAATGCAGTTTCACATATTTTTCAAGTACCTTTTCCAAATATTCTACCTCCTACTCTTGGGATTCAAACCAGGGACCTGTAGAACAGGAGTCTAGTTTAGTGCGCTGAACCACAGAGAAGCTAATTACAGCGTATTAAGCAGTGGATTCTTGTTCTACAGGTCCAAGGTTTGAAATCTCTGAGGCTCAGTGCACTCAGCTGTGTACTCCTGTCCTACAAGTCCCAGTTTCGAATCCCGACAGTAAGACAAATAATATTTGGAAACCTATTTATTGGTAATCATATGCATATTGAGACCTCAGTCTAAACTTACTATGAGAGGCATACTATAGCTAAGGAGTAAAAAACATTAACACACAAACTATATAACATTAAAAATTACACACCACGAAAACTTAATCAATGTAAATCTTAATGATCTATTAAGTTCCTTTTGATATATAATTATTCTTTGATTAAACATCGAATATAAAAAAATTGGCAAATAGAAAGGTACCGTATAATTCTACACTTAAAAGGGAATTCTCAGAAACATCAACTATATAAACTCTTTGAGATTATTGTAGTAAATTTCAGTTAATATAACACTGTTAATAATTCCAATACAAGACAACAGAATTTTGAATTAATATCATATATATCAACAAAGGGAACAACATACAACTACCAAGGAAGACACTTATCAAGGTACTGTATTCTAGGTACTATTGAGTTACTATTTTATGTACTATCGAGTTTACTACTAATGGTATTAACAATTTAACATATAATACTTCATACAAAATAGTTTCTCAACAAGGTGGCTAAAATCTAGCATGAACTTTTGACTACTTTTCAAGGCACTGTTTTTTATGTACTATCCAGTTAGTATTAATACATACTATTGAGTTTACTACTTCTAGTTAACTTTGGCTACATTTTAGAATATGAAGTCATAAATTTCAAAGAACCTTATTTCTATGTATAAAACAACTTTTTCAAAAATTACCAATAAACTAGCAAGAATTCTTGACTACTTTTTTAATATGAAGCCAAGAATGCACTAGTACATAAATAAAACCTCTAGTTTATCAGATATCCATGAAATGTTTGCAAAAATATCTGGATGAAATTAATCACTCATGATAATGTTTATCATTCACACTTGTAAGACTGATCTAGAGATACAATTGTTACGTAACGTTTCATCTCACTATTAATCTCCACATGAATGGGGGTGAACAGACAGGTTGGACATGGGGAATTAAGGCTGGATGCCCTCCCTAATATACCAACGGTGGACTTGAACATGGCTTTGTCAATTCCTAAGTCAAGGGCTCCAACCCTTACCATGGTCCCCATCTCCATTTTCAGACACATAATATCTTGTTTAAATAAATAAAATATAAAATGCCCTACGTACCTTTATCATAGTACAGAATTATTGCTAATTTTCTACGGGAAAGCATTTAAAGTTTCTGTTGAATTGGGACCTGCCTTATATGCACAACGAAGTGAGGTTAGGTTAGATTAGAATTTTTGATTAAAGACCAAGCTCAAACTCTAAGCTAACTTAACCTAATCTAACCTTTCTTCAATGTTAATAAAAGGCAGGTCTCAACTCTTCACAAGCTCCCATTTCAATGACTAAATTAAAAACACACATCATCTACTTCATGATATAGCAACTTATCTTTATATATTTTAAATTATTCTAATAGATAGAACCTTAAGAAAGACACATATAAACCTTACATATTTACCTTATATAAGGGAGGACAGTAAACAGAATATATAAACATCAAAATAAAAAAAAGGAGCCATAACATTCTCATAGTTTAAAAATATAATTCTAAAATTTTCAGAATGCAAAACAAACTGTGATTCTAAACACCTTTTCTTGGACAAAAAATACAAAAAGAGACTTACTTTTATATCTTATAGGTATCTTGAACAAAGAAAATGGAAAATTTATATTAGTCATATATGAGAAAAACAGAATAAATATATACTGATAGAATTAAAGAGAAAATACATCATTATAAAAATCTACATAAGTACAGAATTTTAATTACATAACTTGAGTTACTTGATTTTTTTTAATCTTATACGGATACAGTATCATGAAAATAGATTCTACGTAACCAAAAACAAAGAAGACAATATTATCCTCATCAGAAATATTCTCAGAATTTAAGATTAACGCAAAAACTTTCAAAACCACATTCACTGGAAAATAAAAATCAACTATTTTTATAGGTGAATAATTAAGTGTGGAAAATCATGGTAAAAATGGGAAGAATCATTGACTTGACTTTAATAAACAATCATTTACCATTTTATTCCTCATTTTTAATCTCCATTCGACTGAGGATGGTATGTGGCAGGCATATCTCTTACAAAATGCATTATTAATATTGTATTTCATCAATACGGGAAAAAAAAAAAAATTATCGTGTTTCTAATAAGTTGTCTTTACTTCAGCTACGGGAAGCACAAAATTCGGGTCCTGTAAACACGAAGAACCCAATGAACCCCAATGTAAAGATAAATAATCCCATAAACTGTCAAGTTAGGTCAGGTCAGTTGGGTTGGGTCAAGGTGAGTTAGGTTAAGTTAAGCTGTGTTTGGTTTGGTTAAGCTTAGGTGAGGTTTGCTGTGATTTGGTGGGGTAAGCTTTAGTGCGATTTGGTTTGGTTAGCTTTGGTTGGGCAAGCTTAGGTGAGGTTTGGTGAGCTTAGCGTAATTTGGTTGGGTAAGCTTAGGTTTGGTTTGGTAAGCTTAGATATGATTTGGCTTGGTATGCTTATGTGTGGTTTGTTTTGGCTGAGTAAGCTTAGATGTGGTTTGATTTGCTTTGATTTTGAAAGCTAAGGTGTGGTTTGGCTTGATTAGGTTTTGTAAGCTTAGATTTGATTTGGTTAGGTTATGGTGACCTGCCATGTAAATATTCATTACCCTACAGAACCCTGATGTAACTCTGCAATACAAGATCCAAAAATTCTATAATATCAACACTGAAATACAAAAACAGTATTATTACCTTTCCAATAATAACTCTGTTCTACATAAGCTACAGGAAGCAAAACATTCCTATTTAAGCTCTTTAAGGCACAAGACATTCTAGGAATACAATTAAGGAAGACATTCATAATGTCATTAAGTTCGTGGTCCCAATGAAAGGCACTTGATTTGTATCACTATTGTGGCAACAACACAGCTCTAAATCCCGATGTATTAAAAAAAAAAAAAAAAAAAAAACTACCATGCTAAGTTTCTGGATATTTATGAAAATTCAGCAAAATATATGTTTCTACTAGCTACAGTTCATATGAAATTGATGACAAATCTTTCAAGCTTAAGTTCTGAACATTAATGGAAATTTAGCGTATTTTGTTGCAAGTGTCTTGGGTGAACTATGCTGCTAAAATACAACCCTGTCATGAAATATTTGACAAATTAAGATGAAAATAATTTCTATCCTGCTATCTCGAATCCACATCACAGGCTTTCTTTTAAACTTTTTCTTTTTCCTTTCTTGAACTTTTGTCGACAGCATTTTTTCTCACTGGCTTTGCTTTTTCACTCTTTTTATGTAATTTTTGAACTTTCTTGTTATTATTCAATTTATCTACAGACTTGTTCAACTCTTTCGATTTGGCGTTTTTGGCGATTTCATTTTTTCCCTTTTTGGACACGTTGGCTACCTTCTCTTTCTTCTTTGCCTTATCTGTTTCTTTTTTGACTTTCTTGGGTTTTTCCCCCTCCAGCTTTGGCTCCTTTTGTACTTCAACAAAATTTATTGGGTTGTCTTCGCCTTGGGTGCCCTTATTTTTGCGGGTCCTATTCTTTGGGGTGTCAGGTCCAGCCAGATGCTTCTCGATGTGCTTTTGCAAAGCAGGCTTGTGGTTGGTGCGATAGTTACAGATGTCACAGGCAAAAGCTCGTTCCCCTGTGTGCTGCCTATGATGTAGATAAAGTTGTGACTGATAAGAGAAGACCTTGTTACACACGTCACACTTTGGCAATTTGTACGGACCTACAGTAAATGGTTTGTCGTTCCTGAGGACCATGCCTTCCAGACTCTGGTCCGGGTGACTCTGAAGACAGTGTATAATGATATTTGCCCTGGCCCATTCACGGTGACCGCATTCCTTACAAGAGAAGGGGTGAGATTCCGAGTGAGATTTTTTCTTGTGTTGCTTCAAGTGATAATTATCTTGGAAGACTTCACTGCAGACGTCGCACTTGAATTCTCGTTGAGGGAAATTCAATTCGACGTGCTGCACAGTGCCGTCGATGCCGACAGTGCGTAGGAGGATTTTGGGATTTTGGCTATCCTTGTGTTTACGATGTACATGATCGCGAACGGTCATCTTACTGGTTGCTCGGAAGTGGCAGAGGCTGCAGCCGAAGGGTTTGACACCAGTGTGAGATCGCATGTGTACTTTGTACTTCCATGTGTCGTGGAAAATCATGAAACAACTCGGACAGGTGATAACCATACGTTTAGATGATATGGTTTTCTTGTTGGCTGTTACAATGAGATGCACTTTTGATCCATCCCCACTCTCCAGTGACTCGATATGGGCATTTGGGTGTTTCTCTCGGATGTGATCAATTAAATCTGTCTTGTGGGTTGCCTTCAGGCCACAAGCAGCGCATTCAAACCGCTTTCTCAAGATGTTTCGCCTTTTCTTACAACCTGAAGAAGTGGTCTCGGTCGAGTCCTGAGACTCAAAGCTGCTGTCTTTCTCTACATCTTCATCTTTATCATCAGTGGAAACGCCTTGGTCTTGATTCTTCCTTCGATGTTTAGGAATGTACTTAAGCTTGGGTTCATCAGAATGGACAATGAGATGGACGCTAGTCATGTGACGCTGCATGTGTTCACGGTAACTCGTGCTAAAATTACAGACGTCACACATGTAAGGTTTCTCGCCTGTGTGACAACGAACGTGTCTCTCAAGAGAATACTTGCTGGTGTAAATTCGGTCACATATGGCACAGATGAAGCGCATTTTGCTGCTAGGATCACGTCCGAGAGCGACTCCGTCTTCCATGATTACCTTTCTCGGAGCCTGTTTGGCTATGAGATCATCCAAATCATACTGAGCTTCCTCCAGTGAGACAGATTCTGCACGTTCCTTTTTTGTGACGTGCATCTTGATTATGTGACTCTTCAGCTTCTCGGGGTCGTGGGAATTGTAAGAGCAAACACGACATTCGTACAACTGATCTTCGTGCTCTCTAAGCATGTGCTTTCTCTGGAAGTAACGGTTTGGAAACCATTCATCACATACTTTACATTTGATGCTCTTCACGGGGACCTGAAAAAATAATACAAATGTTATAAATATTTCAATCAAATATCTGGCAATACTTACGAGTAGTCTTTTAATAGTTGCTGCAACTCAGATACCTTCAATGGGATAAAGTGCTTCATCTTAAAAAATTAATTAATTCTTACTCAAACTTTATAAGCCCATTTTTAAGAATGTCTGATTTAATGCACCCTCCTAGAAGAGATATCACTGTGCACTGCTTGAAAACGCTAAACTATATACCTGAGGTGATGGGCATGGAGATGGCGTAAGTATCATGTGGTCATGCTCATTCGTTGCACTGGGAGATGGCAGAGAGTTAGCATCGTCTTTACTATTAAGTTCTGACACGCCTTTGCCACGTTCTCCCTGATGGGCAGGCGAGTCTGATCCGACAATTTCTTCCCCGGTTTTCTGGGTACTGGAGTCCGTTTCGTCATCAGGTATGGCAGCCAAATCGCCGTCAACAATTTCTGAGTCCATTTCTTCATTCATAAAGACTTTACCACGTTCCAACTTTTCCTTTTTGGACTTTTGTGGCGAGCTTGATGCCTCATTTCTTTCCCTTTTATTATTTCTTTTGAAACCCCTTTCAACATTATTAGCACCTTCAGGTGATTTCTTCTCAGTCTTCTTCTCCAATGCCTCGAGAACTTTCTTTGAGGCAGCACTTTTTTGCTTAGGTGAAGTGCTCCCTTTCTTGTTGTTATTATTATTGTTGTTGTTGTTATTATTGTTATTTACTGATAAGGCATCCTTACTGTTTGGACTGCCAGACTTATCAGTGCTAACATCTTTGGATTTCTTTTTAGGGGAAGCGTTTTCTGCAGCTGCATCAACTCTGGGTCTCTTTGATGCTGCTTTGCTGGATGGAATCAAGAGCTTATCAATACACAGCTGACCCCTAAGGGAGGAAGACAATTTCTTTTTCCCTCGAGGACCCATTCTGCTCTCTTGCACTCAAATCTTTCCCACACACACAGCTGAAATAAAGAAAATAAGATGTGGTATATCGCTTCTGTACCTAAAGAAATTTGCATTTTCCTGAGCTCACTTCTTAAAAATGAATTTATATTACTTAAGAGTCCTAACAATTAGTGCAACATTGGCTATCCATTTGATGAAAAAGAATGCAGTCTGAGTACTGCGGTTCAATGTTAAAAAAATATCGAATATAAAATTATACTATAAAAATGCTTATTATTATAAGAGGAATAATAACAATCACTAATTTCTTATCAAAAGATTTCAACACTGTATTATTATGAGATTCGTTCATCTTATCATTAAGTATTCCAATGATAAACTGAATCATCTATCTCATATAAATGTTGCCATAACTATAATTAAACCACAGTCAGTAATCCATAAGGAGTGTGCCAATCTCACTCTGCAACGGTCACTAGTGACAAAATCTAATTCAGTACATATCAGTAATGACAACAGTTGAAAAGAATACTGCACCTAAGTATGCACCGTTTTATGCATTACAATTAGTCCCTATTAAATGTTGGTATACATAGATGCCGGAGTTGGTGGAATTAAGGCTGGATGCCCTTCCTAACGCCCCCTCTGAGATACATGGTGCTACTCTTGGATATAGATGGCCAACTAGGCAATTCTGTATTCTTTCCAACATGTAATTGGTCCTTACTACTAAACAGTAACAAAATAACAATTTCCCTGTTTTAGTTAGCTTTTTTAGGTTTATTAACCAGAAAAGAAAAGAAAAAGTCAATAATTAAAATGATTGTCTTAAGGAGTCTTATACATTATATTTACGTTTCACTTGTTGATAGTGAATATAAACAGTTACCATTCTCAATTTTGTTGATACAGTATATCACATACTGGAAACTGGAGCCCTGGCAGGCATAAATTCAATGCTCTCCCATTAATGAATAACCTCGTTCCAACCCCCTTTTGTTGAGAGGTTGATATACTTTGTAAAATGGTGTAAAATTGCACATTTAAGCTAATCACAATTAAAATGCTGATAATTAAAACACTTCAAATAATAGTACTGGCAGGCATAAATCCGACTCTCCCATTCATGAAGAGCCTCGTCCAAAACCCCTTGTTGAGATAGATATAAATTGCAAAATTTTTCTTATTTGTCTCACTAAGATTTTACTAATAATTCACATACTGGAAACTGAAGCCTAGGCAGACATAAATCAGACCCTCTCCCATAATATCCATTCATGAATAGCCTCCTAGACAGACAAATCTGATCCTCCCCCATTCATGGATAGCCTCCTAGACAAATATCCGATCCTACCCCATTCATGAATACCCTCCCCCATAATGCCCATTCATAAATAGCCACCTAGACAGACAAATCCGACCCTCCCCATTCATGAATAGCCTCCTAAAAAGACAAATCCAACTCTCCCTATGGATGAATAGCCTTCAAGACAGACAATTTCGACCCTCCCTCATTCATGAATAGCCTCCTAGACAGACAAATCCGACCCTCCCCCATTGAAGAATAGCCTCGACCCAAGCCCTTCGTAAATATAATTTAGGAAATTGTATAATACTGTAGTCATTTAAACAAATTCAAATCCTCAATTTTGTTCGTAATTCCCGTAGATTTCCGAATATCTCCCAAACTGGAAATCGGAGCCTAGGCAGATATAAATCCGTCCCTCCCCCATTCACGAATAGCCTCGACCCAAGCCCATTTGTCGGTGACAACACAAATTATCAAATAAAAATCCCCCATTCTATAACCTCCCATACATGAGGAAATTCATTCGTCTCCTCCATTTAAAAGACTTGCATACGAAATTCTCAAAAGCTCTCGTGGTTCATAGTACAAAAATCGACGAAAAATCCACGGAAGCTCAACATGAGCTCTTAAAGGCGATCTCAAATGCTCAAAAATGGCTGGCCGTCAACGTAGATTTGGAAGTTTAAAATCAAAGATAATACTTAATCCCGTTTTTTCACACAATCAGTACATATATATAACGATATGTACGTTGAATACACGCGTGTGTACATACACGGCAATACAAAAAAAGGTGTAACCTTCAGTAGTAAAACCAGAATTAAGGTTTATAACCATAATTACCAACAAATAAACCTCACGAGACGAAGCCAAGCCCTTACGTACTAAAAATGGCTGTGAACTACGCGTAGATTCTTTGTTAATCCTCATTAAAGTAGTTCATGCGATTAAACGATAGTTTACATTGAATTTAACATTCATTATCGTTACATTTATCGAGTTACATGGCTAGATTAATATGCATAATTCTGAAAATTAAAGAAAAGTGAAATAAGCGGAATAGTGAACCCGTAGAAACTTTGAAATACAAACAAATGTGGTCGCCAAATAGTGTTGCCAACTAAGAAAAAAATATAATAAATATATAAATACTGTAAGAATACCTAAGAAGTAAATAAAACTAGAAGAATTTTAATACCTTAATAGTATTATCTTATTGAAAAATATTCAAGTTGTCTTTAAGATGGCATTTTAACATAAATAAGAAATGAGTATTTTATATTTATTTTTGTCCAACTTTGGTAACTTTGCAAGACTTGGCGCTCGCTATAAACACTCCTATAAAAATCCAAAGTAAAAAAAAGATATTTATTTTGATGATATATTCATGCCGATATATTTTAGCCAGAACATTGAATATGACATTATGAATTTATATAATATTTTATTTTATATATTAGATGGCAAATATTGTTGTCTGACACAAAAGACGCGAATAATATCATTTTTTTCGGCTGAGCAGAACTGAATTGCAAAGAATATCCTACAGTGTATATATATATATATATATATATATATATATATATATATATATATATATATATATATATATATATATATATATATATATATATATATATATATATATATATATATATATATATAAGTTTGCTTACGGAGAGAGAGCCGTACGTTTGTAACTCCCCGTCTCTTGGTCGGTTCCATTTTTATACTCACTGGCACTTATCGTATTTGTCCTTAAAACTATGAACTGAGATAACATTAACTATCTCCTAGCTTAGTGAATTCCAATCATTAACTATTCTTACATTAAAAAAAAGTACTTCCTTACATTCTGCAAAAAAAAAGTTTTCTTACGAAGCTTCAAACTATGACCTCTAGTTCTAGAGCCTGCCATATTAAAATATTGATTCCTATCCACTCTGTCAAAATCATGAAAGAATTTAAAATCTGTCCCCATATCCCTCTCATTCTTCTAGTTTCGAATGATGGTAAGTCCAATTCTCTCATTCTCGCCACATAACTGAAATTGCGTTTATATAGCACCAGTTTCGTAGCGTGTCTTTGAACGTTTTTCCATTTTATTTATATGCTTTTTCAAGTGCAAATTCACAATGTTCCAGCTTTGGCTTCACATAAGTTGCACAAATATCTCTGAACATTTCCTTGTCAATGTGTCTGAGGGCTACCCTTATATTTGCTAAGAAAGCATATACTGCCCTTAGTATGGCATTTATATGTATTTCCGGGGACAAAGCTACCAATATTCTTACTCCTAAATCTCTTTATTCTCTGTCTCTTAAAGTTCTGTACCTGCTATTAAGCATCCAAGCTTGGGCAATCTCAGTTATGATGAGAGGCTGAGGGAATTAAACTTACCATCATTCGAAGCTAGAAGAGTGAGGGGGGGATATGGTGACAGTCTTTAAATTCCTTCATGGTTATCATAGAGTGGATAGTGATCGATATTTTGATATGGCTGGCTCTAGTACTAGAGGTCATAGTTTGAAGCTTCGTAAGAAAACTTCTTTGCAGGATGTAAGGAAATACTTTTTCAGTGTAAGAGTAGTTGATAATTGGAATTGGCTAAGCGAGGAGGTAGTTAATGCTATCTCAATCCATAATTTTAAGGACAGGTATAATAAGTATCACTAAGTATAAAATGGAACCGATGAGGAGACGGGAAGATACGAGCTTTGGGCTCTTTCCCGTAAACACAATTAGGTAATCACTTATACCCACTCTCATTACCTTACATTTTGATATATTGAATGACTTTAGCCACATTTCTGACCACACATGCAGACTATTTAGGCTTTCCTGAAGTTCTCTACCATTGTTCTCGTTTTTTACTTTCTTCACAATCTTTGCATCATCTGCAAACATATTCAGAAGTGAATTTACAGACTCTGGTAGGTCGAATACAAGGGACAAAAGTGGCCCTAAAACTGAACCCTGTGGAGCCTAACTACTAACCCTTCGCCATGCAGACACTGATTGCCTTACTCTAATCCTCTGTTCCCTTCCTTCTAAGTAAGTGTTTATGCATTCCAAGACATTTCCACCAATTTTCGTATGGGACCGTGTCAAATACCTTCTGGAAGTCTAAGAATATGCAATATGCCCAGCCCTCTCTTTCCTGTAAGATCCGTCTTACTTCCTCATAAAATAATAATAAGGTTGTTACTGTTGATCTACCTTCTCTGAAGCCATGTTGTCTCACTGACAGAAAGCTGAAGGATTCCAAGTGAAAAAAATGTAGTTTCTCCATTATTTTGCAAAAAAATGCCGTGTGTACAGACGTTTATAACTGATTACTTATTTTCTAATATATTTACTGTATGGAAAAAAAAAATAACGTTTTGCTGTTGGATGCAGATTTTTACGTACAGCTTCTAATAAAAGAGATATAACAAAGAATGACGATAATGATGACTACAGAAATAAGCTGTATAAATGAAGCAATTCTTGTGTAACTTCAAAAATAATTATGCGCTGTTCCCTCGTGTACAGTTCCTCTCTCTCTCTCTCTCTCTCTCTCTCTCTCTCTCTCTCTCTCTCTCTCTCTCTCTCTCTCTCTCTCTCTCGCTCCATATATATATATATATATATATATATATATATATATATATATATATATATATATATATATATATATATGTATGTATATATATATATATATATATATATATATATATATATATATATATATATATATATATATATATATGTATGTATATATATATATATATATATATATATATATATATATATATATATATATATATATATATATATATATATATATGTATATATATATGTATATATATATATATATATATATATATATATATATATATATATATATATATATATATATATATATATATATATATATATATATATATATATATATATATATTTATGATTGTGACACCAGGATAGGCAAAAAAAATAATATTAATCTACCCTCATCAAGCATGGGCACGATTATATATATATATATATATATATATATATATATATATATATATATATATATATATATATATATATATATGTATATATATATATATATATATATATATATATATATATATATATATATACATATATATATATATATATATATATATATATATATATATATATATATATATATATATATATATACACAAGTTTGTTTGTTCCGGTTTTACGTCACGGACTCCCTTTTCTACCAAGGGCTAGGACGGTTGCCTTCTTGCGAAGGATTTGTTTTGGCAGATGTAATCGTTACCCTGAGTGCTTGCCCTTGCTAACCTCAGACCGTGAGGGGGCGCGAACCTCGAGCTGACGCCTCAGAGTCGCGGACGCTACCGCTTGAGCCACGGTAACTACTCTCTCTCTCTCTCTCTCTCTCTCTCTCTCTCTCTCTCTCTCTCTCTCTCTCTCTATATATATATATATATATATATATATATATATATATATATATATATATATATATATATATATATATATATATATATATATATATATTTATATATATATGTATATCCGAAAACACTTAGCATATCCCAAAATAAATAATCATAATTTCACAACTTATAAGAACATAAAAACATAAGAATAGAGGACACTGCAACATGCCTACTGGCACACACGAGGCAGCTCCGTTTTGAATTATATTTTCAGCATGTCTAACCTATTCTATTCTACTCTACTTATTTATTCTATTTTTCTTTTTATGATTTTTCTAATAAGCACTAACCTATTCATACCCACCCTACCTCTGTCATATGTCTATCTAATCTACATTTGAAGGTGTCTAAGGTATTGGCATTTACTATCATACTAGGAAGCTTGTTCCATGCATCAGCTACTCTATTACCAAACCAATTTTTACCAATTTCCCTTCTGAACCTAAATTTATCAAGCTTAAATCCATTATTACGAGTTCTGGTTTGATCATGAATTTTTAAAACTTTATTAATATCTCCCTTGTTAATCCCTTTAAACCATTTATACACTTCAATCATATCCCCCCTAACTCTTCGCCTCTCTAGAGAATGTAGATTAAGTTTTTTTAATCTGTCCTCATATGGTAGATTTCTGATATTGTGTATCATCTTGGTCATTCTTCGTTGCACTCTCTCCAAGGATTCAATTTCCATTCTATAATAGGGTGACCAGAATTGCACAGCATAATCTAAATGGGGCCTAACTAATGCAAGATAGAGCTGCAAAATAACTTTTTCCGTCCTATTGCTAACGCTTCTTGAGATAAATCCTAAAATTCTGTTTGCTTTATTTCTGACTGCTGTGCATTGCTCTCTTGGCTTAAGACTACTACTCACAAGAACTCCCAAATCCCTTTCACACGGAGAACTCATGATTTCATGGTTATTTAGCTTATAACTAGTATTGTCTTTTATAGTACCCATTTTAACTACTTTACATTTTTCAACATTAAATTCCATTTGCCATTTGTCCGACCATTCAGATAATCTATTTAGATCTTCCTGTAAAGCATGAATGTCTTCTTTTCCATTTATAGTTCTACCTATTTTAGTGTCGTCTGCGAATTTACTTAGGTTACTACTGATATCCGAATCCAGATCATTTAGATATACGATGAATAATAGGGGACCCAGTACCGAGCCTTGTGGTACCCCGCTAGTAACCGAGCCCCACTCTGATTTCTCTCCATTTATGCAAACCCTCTGTTTTCTGTCTTTTAACCATTGTTTGATCCATCTGAGAACAGCTCCTCCTATACCATGAGCTTCCAGCTTTTTAACTAATCTTTTGTGAGGAACTCTATCAAAAGCTTTGCTAAAATCTAGATATATTGTATCATATTCTTTGCCACAATCTACTGCCTCGTAAACTTCTGAATAAAATGACAGTAAGTTTGTAAGGCACGAAAAACCCTTAAGAAACCCGTGTTGTGAAAGTTTTATCAGTCTGTGTAATTCTAGATGTGCCCTTATTTTATTTGCAATTATGGATTCTAGAATCTTACCCATTGTTGACGTTAAACTTACCGGCCTATAATTATTCTTTTTAACTCGTTCTCCTTTTTTAAATATTGGTACCACATCTGCCAATTTCCACTCCATGGGTACCGATCCTAATTTTATTGAATTATTAAATAATGCAGTTAGAGGACAACTAAGCTCTTCCTTGCATTCCTTTAATATTCTAGCATATATTCCATCAGGTCCCGGAGATTTATGAGCCTTTAATTTATCTATTTCTTTTATTACCTCCTCTCTCGTAATATTTATTGAACTAAGTATTTTATCGGGACTGTCTCTGTAAATGGATTCTACTTCCGGAATATTTTCCAAGTTTTCATTGGTAAATACAGATAAGAAATAATCATTTAAACATGTACACATCACTTTATCGTCATCTGTGATATGGCCATTGGCTACTTCAATTGGTCCGACTTTTTCCTTAAATTTTGTTTGATAATGTTGATAAAACCCTTTAGGATTTTCTTTAGCTTCTCCTGCTATTCTAACTTCGTATTTTCTTTTCGACTCTCTAACTATCTTTTTAACTTCCCTGTTTAACTGTATATATTGCTGCCTCACCTGCTCTTCACCTCTTTTTAGTTTCCTGTATATTCCTCTTTTAATACCTATAAGATTCTTTATTCTATTGTTCATCCATTTAGGGTCATTTTTTCTTGATCTGCAATGTTTCATGGGAATATAGTCTCTCTGACTATTCTTAATAGTTATAGATTATTGTGTTTTTTCTACAATCATGCGTGCAACATCATAAGATATAACATGCATGAAAACAAATACTGTTATAAGCATACGCATAGCATTTTTATATCTACTCTATGCTACATATCAATAAAGCAAAGGATTATATGAAAAAAAATGAGATTCGATACAAAGGCTGAGCTCCAGCGGCGGCCATATTGCATTGCGCTTCTCGATCCTCATTTTATTTATATCCTTCATCGAACCCTCATCATGTCGAAGAGAGGTTGGTCAATGTTTTTTAATAATTATCCGTAAATATTAACATCATCCTTACTCTAAAAGTCGATATGAATGAATTATGTAATTGGTAATTGTTAATTAATCATGCCAAAAGCCTGTTCAATTGCTAATTATTTCCTATTTCGATGAGAATTGTATAAATTTGGTGTTGTGGATTTCGGTACGGAAAGAATTCGTAAATATGTCTTATTTATATTTCATTTATTTTCTCATATTGTGTTGTAGTTTTTTAAATTATATTTATGTATTTTTCGCATTGTGTTTTTTCGCACTAGCAAATTATACACGATAATTACTTTAATTCTGTACTTTACATATTTGTGTTATTTTTAACTCAAGTTCGGAAAGCATATTAAAGCTTCTCAAGATAAGAAGGTTAGGTTAGGGTTGGTCAAGTTTGTATTGGTCAAGTTGGTTCAATCTCAGATATAAAGTAAAAATGAATTACTGTATATATCTTTAGTATATTTATAGCGGTAAATGTGTACTTACACACCCCGAGTCAATTGATACTTCAAAACCCCAATAGTGTGGTTATCAGATCATTATAATTGGGGTTGAACTAACTTAACCAAGCCTACTATAATAACCTCTAAGATTCTTAGTGCAGTTATGAACGTATTTCTTAGTTGGGGTTGAGGAAATTAAACCTAACCAAACCTAATTCTGTACAATATGATATTTTACCTTTTGGGAATGTAAAAGTAAACATTTACCGTAATAATTCCTACTAAGTATTTCCTCTATGTCATAAGATCAGTAATAGGTCATCCTTACCTGTCAAGCAAGAATTCAGTCATGGTTAGTGAAAGGTCATAGGTGGTAAACTAAGATGGAGAGGGT
The DNA here is from genome assembly GCA_037179515.1 of Halocaridina rubra. Classification (NCBI taxonomy): domain Eukaryota; kingdom Metazoa; phylum Arthropoda; class Malacostraca; order Decapoda; family Atyidae; genus Halocaridina; species Halocaridina rubra. The sequence goes on along the minus strand of JAXCGZ010013426.1, from coordinate 45,090 downwards.
AGTAATTAATTTTTCTTCGATATTTTATTCCTTGCAAAACCTTTAAGAGATTGAATAGAGCTATTGTCATGTTGCTGTTCTGGAACACTCGTATTTTAAGTTAAAGTGCAGTTTGGGGGTGACCGTAAGGTAGCAGCTTTTTAACGCGTTTGACTAAACGTGACTATAATTTTCACTAAAATATACTTCCTACCCACGTTCTTGTTATATGTAAGAGAACTTTCAGTCAGAGGATTAATTTGGAGTCACTTCTACCACGCTCTTTTCATGTGTATGAGAACTTTTAGTCAGAGGATTAATTTGGAGTCTAGGGCGGGACACTGATCACGCGACTGTCCGCATCACTCTTCATGATACAAGACATCACATTCCGTCGCGAGTCTGACCCGAGTGTAACCACGCAAAGGGACAGATTGCTTGTTAATGTCCTTATGCCCCAGCTGTGTGTCAGAACTTTGACTTTAGATACTTAAAGAACAGCAAATTCACGTGTGGCTATTAATGTATTCTGTCTTTTCTTTTAGGACGTGGTGGATCAGCGGGAGGAAAATTCCGCATCTCCCTGGGTTTACCTGTGGGAGCTGTGATCAGTTGCGCAGATAACACAGGTAATATTTGTGAATGTTGTTCATAACAAATATGTCGTGTGCATTGATTACTATCGATTTTGACACTAATATTTCATTGTTTGTGAAGTGAAACTAGGACTGTCCCCCTTCAGGATGATCGCCTTGTGGGACAGTTACACCTTTGGACAACTGCCCTTAGTCTAATCTAATCTATCCTTACCTAACCAAGTATGAAATAATAAATTGTTCATATTGAACTTCATTTCATTCATTACTAATTGATTATATGAAATATTTCGCTTTAATATTTTCAAGGGGCATTTGTCTGCTTTATCTTTAAAATTTAGGGGCTCTTGTCTTTGGGGCAATTGTTGATACCCTCTCCGAAGTAATCCAGTTGTTTCTTACCTGACACTTCGTTGCCAGAGATGCAAGAGTGTATGAGGTTAGGAATAGTGCCTACGAAGCTTTGGTGTCAAAATATTTCGTATTCGTAAAAAGAAAATGTTATTATTTTCACTGTATAGTCTTACTGCCCTAACTGTTCATAATGGAACCTAACATATTAGCACTGCAGTTTGTGAAATAGGTACATTTATTTTTTTATTTATTTATTTTTATTAATGATTGTGACACCAGGATGGGCCAAAAAAAAAAATAAATCAGACATTGGTTTTTTTTACTTTAAAACTTTTTGAGTTAATGTATTTTATATGGTATAGTATATTGGGTATCCAAAGACCTTGTGGACTTCTGCCTCCCCCTGGACAATTGCCATAGAGATTCTTGAACAAGGAGAATTATCAAGTAATGAGATTTAGGTGTGGTTAAGTTGGAGTTTGCATGTCAGGCGGTAATAATTTCAGAAATATGAACTGGAATGATAGCAAATATTGTCTAGGGGCTGTTGTCCTAGAACCAGTATATTCACATTGCATTTAACGGCGCTGAAGGCGATGATGATGAAGATAGCACATTGTTAAGTTTTATCACTATTGTACAGCATCATCGTTTCCATTCTAGGAGCAAAAAACCTGTACATCATCGCTGTCCAAGGAGTTCGTGGTCGCTTGAATAGATTGCCAGCTGCTGCTGTGGGTGACATCGTAGCAGCGACGGTGAAGAAGGGAAAACCGGAACTCAGGAAAAAAGGTTAGAAGATTTGTTCTTAATACTCTTGAATATTTTTTAAGAGCATATTATTATGAGAAATATGCTCAGTTTTTTCTCCAAAACAGCCATATCATATGTCTTTCTTATGACGATTGCCACCCCTTACAAGTAACTGCTGGCAGATTAGATATTCGTATCATTTTGGGGCTATAATGATATGCGACTAAGGTACACATTTTTGTCAGGGGACCACGTTAGCGCAGTGGTTAGAGCTTGACACTGGAAGTGGCAAACCCATGATTGAGTCTACTGCTGTGCTTTAGAAATGCCATACAGCCTCAGTACCCCAGCTCCAACTTGTCTTGTTCACCTCCATAATGGGGATTAATAGTGATACATAAAATGGCAAATAAGAAAAAAAAATTGCGTTCATTTGATTTCAACCCTGGCAGGTTGTCCAGTTCTATTTGTCACAAAGTAGTGATAACATCAGGTGCACAGATAAATCGTTCTATTTGTCAAAAGTAATGAATAACATCAGGTGCACAGATAAACCACTTAATATTTAAATATCCTTTCCTTAAAGTGGACACCCACTGAGGATTATTCCTCATGTCTTTCGTTTTGCCTGTATATTCTAAAGGGGAATGGATTTAGGGATAGTTTACAGTTTTGTGGGCCATGCCGCTTAACGACCTCACCCCTCCGCTCAAGTAACTAGTTCGACCCTAACCTGTATGATTGGGGGGTTCTAGGGGGGCGAAGCCCCCCGGCTAAGAGGTTAGGTAAGTATTTTTAGTTAGGATAGTAAGAAATTGCTCTGTATGCCTATTGTCGCCGTTTTTGTTGTGTATTCATCTGCCAGTTCTCTAGTTAGAGCCTAGTGCCATCTATTGGTAGGTTTTGAACATTGGTATGGCCCGCAAAACTGAAGGTGTTCCGTATTTACAATTGGGTCATATAATGTGTCAGGTTAACAGATTAAGCCTTTTATGGATATTATGAAGTTTAGTGAAGCCTTTTGTTGATATAATGAAGTTCAGGTGAAGCTTTTTATGGATATGATGAAGTTAGGTAAAGCCTTTTTTGGATATTAAAGTTCTGGTAAAGCCTTTTAGGGATACACAGAATATGGGCCTCAAGTAAATTTCCATTACAATTTTCCAGTGCATCCTGCGGTGGTGATCAGGCAGAGAAAGCCTTACAGAAGGAAGGATGGTGTGTTCATTTACTTTGAGGATAATGCCGGTGTCATTGTGAACAACAAGGGAGAAATGAAAGGTAAGTACAGTTTTGTTACAGGTATTCTCTGTCCCTGTACTAGGAGTTCAAAACTTATGTACAAATGCATATTTAATGTAGTATGTTAATGGTTTCTGTACATATTTAAAATGCATTTTCATTCTTTTGCATAAAAGTTATTTGCTGAGTGTTTGGAATGTTGGTGTTTCTCGTTAAATTTGAAAGATATCCAAAGTATAAGAAGTGGTAAATGTAACTTTGTAGTTTAATGATTTTGAACATAGTTTAAAAGTTGTTTGGCACAGAATTATTCCAATTATTATTACTTGCTGTTAATCAGGTGCCTTTGCTATTCAAACTTTTACCTTTTCAGGCTCGGCTATTACTGGCCCAGTTGCAAAAGAATGTGCAGAGCTCTGGCCCAGAATTGCTTCAAATGCCGGCTCCATTGCTTGAATTCATTAAATAAAAAAAAAAAAAATGCAATTTAGGTTTTTCATGACCTGTTGTAATTTTAGCTTACTATACAAAGGTTTAGAAAAGGAACATTTTATCGTGTTATCCAACTTGGGATAAATTTCATGTGCTGCGTAGTAAGTCATTTAATAGCTTACAGGGGTGAAGGTGGACAGCCTTGATTATTGTTAACCATGACTGCTCTATTAGTTAAAACTTTTTAACCTTTTAACAGGCATTCTATTTCGCACTTCTGAATTTGGTGCCTCACCATCTTTCACTAGTCTCAATGACACTCGTACCATTACACAATGTATAATGGCCCTTTAAATATGCTAAGGGGTTCATATACTAATTTTATTTTGTAACTATATCTCATTACCATCTGTATTTACAAATGTTGACGATATATTCAAATGTGGAGCAAAGTCTCCTTGAATACAGATATTAGATATATAGATAGCACCTCGTCTACAAAAGTATATTCACCTGTGGGACCAAAATGATCCATTCCAACTTTTTGTGGAGTAGCTAAACAACAAATATACCCGAAGGCAAGGTTCTGCTAAAAGAAAAATGCCAGAATTCTTGAATAAAATTTGAAAAGCCACTTTGCTATTTCGGTTACAAGACGACACTCGCCTGTGAGTCCAAAATGTTTTAGCATTGTTAAATAAAGTTTTGAAAATTAATGCAATGACATACACCTAGTTAGCTTTTTACGCGTGTTTATAATCCGCAAAACTGGAATTTGTTTCAGGTTTACGTCACGAACTCCCTTTTCAACTAAGGGCTAGGACAGTTGCCTTCTTGCGAAGGACTTGTTTTGGCAGATGTAATCGTTACCCTGAGTGTATGCCCTTGCTAACCTCAGTCCGTGACGGGACGCGAACCCTCGACCTGCCGCCTCAGTCACGAACGCTACCATTTTGCCATGAAGACTACTATCCGCAAAATCTGGAATAACACCCCTAAAAAATAATAGTATAAAAATATGACATACATGTAATGCCCATGCAAAAAAAAATTTTTTTTTTTAATTTTCATTTTAGTAAATAATCGACCACCTCGGAGGCACTTTTCCGCCATGCTGCCATGTGCTTCAGTGTCTCTCTACCCAGCATACTGCATAGATATATCGCTTGTTCTAACTGTATATTGTCAGGAAGAAAGTGTGCGAGGGTGCATCAGCTGATAAGGAGGCGGCAAAACGTTTGCAGATGAGGTTTGTTCTCCCGCATCCTCCTCCTCTTCTACCGCTTAATGCGGTAGGATATTATGGAGAGAATGGGAAAATGCTAAGTACAGTACGTGGATGAGCATTAAGAACAAACAGCAAACAAACTTGCGATATAATATCGTCAGGGAAATAGCGTGCGAGAGTGCATCAGCTGATACGGTGGCGGCAAAACGTTTGCAGATAAAGATTCTTTCTCTCGCTTCCTCCTCTTCTACCGCTTAATGCGATCGGATATTATGGAGAGAATGGAAAAAAAGCATTAAGAAGAAATGGCAAACAAACTTGCCATATAAGAGGGTATGAGGTTTCGTACATAGAAATAAAAATGAGGTTTCATACAGAGAACGACGTTTCGTATATAAAATCGGACGAGGTTTCGTACATAATTTTTTTTTCTTTCAAAAATTGATTATGAGCCGATTCAGTAATTATTGTTAATAAAGTGTTACTTGTTCCAATCTCTAAAGTATTTGGTATACTAGTGTAGGAGCCCCATTAGGTTAGGTTACGTTTTAAGCAGTACTCATTATGTCGCTTAAAATCCCGTTAACAAGTAAATTAATAATAACACGCACAAATTACAATGCAGTCAAACGGAATAATATATAGCAAGGTTAAGTGCCAAATAAATGGCCCTAAATCTTTCACATCAAAGATATCAAAATCTTTAGATGTCCTGTGTTAATTATCAGTCACAGTTGAAACACAATTAAAGTGTAAGATTAATCAGGATTTGAAAAATGAAATATATAGGTATTATTACTAATATATGCATCTAGAATGAATAAAAAAAAATGACAAACTAAAATGCACTTTACCGGCAAAATCTACGCCGAAATACCCAACAGCACCCCCATTTTTCCACAGCGGAAAAACGAACATGGCCAACTAATAGTTAACATAATTTATGTGGAAAATCACGTGACATACTAAAATGGAGTTTTTTGATAAACAATAATATCGTGGCATTTTATTTCCTAAACAGAAGTTCAATTTATTGAACTTTTTTATTGTATGAAACCTCATTTTGTTTATATACGAAACGCCGTATGCATGAAACCTCTGTAAGCCGCCATATAATATTCAGGGAAAAAGCGTGCTAGAGCAAGAACGTTTGCAGATAGCCTGCTGGCTAGTACAGAGGTAACGCGCTAGCTTCGCATTCACGAGGTCGAAAGATCGGTTCCCGTCCAAGACCGAGAGTTTAAGCTGTTTACTGGCAGGAACTGCTGTGGTTGGACACCACAGTGGGGGGTTGGGGCTTGCCCTGGCTGACTAATACCCATTGTATTGAAATGGAAATAAAGGCTTATTATTATTATTATTATTGTGCTCACCACCACCATGCACGTCCCAGTCTATGCCTGTTCCCTATGGCATAATAAAGAGTGCATTAATTTGTTTACTGTACAGTAAATCTGTATATCTTTTATACTGTACACTATTTGCATGTTAATATAAATAACTACAGGTCTTTCTGCTTTGTTATGTACTTGCAAAATATGTTTTACTTATCTTATATCTTTGGTATAGTGTGTCTATGTACGATTGTGAAACGTAACTATGCCCATTGTCATTGTTTCTTATGGAAAATGACTCGTTACATTACAGTATGCGGCACTTCTGAAAACCTATCTTCACATTATTCTAAGAACTAGGTATATATTTCTGAGTAAACAAGACTAAAATATTACAGGATATATTTTGATGATACAAGATTACAACCAAATTCTCCCCTGTCAAAAGGTTTTAAGAAATTACAAAAAAATAGGAATGCTACTATCAGTATTGTTTTTCTTCATTACATATTTAAATATATAAGGATCGATATATACACGGACTACAAAACTAAAAAAAAAAAAAATAGAATCTGACTTCTCGACTTGAGTTCTTGTTACAAAGTGAGTGGCTGACATATACTGGTAATCTTTTTTTGTGATTGGATGAAAACAAATTCAAAGAAGAATTATTCTCAAAAATCTATTTTAAGATGTCTTGCCCTGTATTTTAGGCATTTTCTTGCTAGTTTCACAACATGCAGTGATTTCAATTACCAAAACTGATTTCTCTGAAATCCTGCAATGCACTTTATTTTTATTTAATTATGTGATTGCGGGTTCAATCTCGCCGTGGGGTGTTGTGAATGGTATCCGGTCTTAATCTCCCCTATAGCTCCAACAAGACTGTCCACTCCCATTCAAATGGGGACTAATTGTGACAAACTGGTGTATTTATGATCCGTTAATATACAGATATTAAACAGGTTCTCTTCGTTTGTATGTCTGATTCCCTGATTCTAGATCCTATACCCTGTATAAGAACAAAAAATATACATACCCTGTGGAAAAAAAAAATACTTGGTCTTCAGAACTCTGGCCTGGGCTGATTATCACAATGATTAAATTTAGTAAAAAAAAAAAAAAAAAAAAAATATATATATATATATTATATATATATATATATATTATATATATATATATATATATATATATATATATATATATATATATATATATTATATATATATATATATATATATATATATATATATATATATATATATATATATATATATAATAATCTTGGACTAATTATTTAGTAAAAAAAAAATAACTACCTTGCAAAGCTTTTGAGACACTGCACGTGATGAAATGCCACCAACTACATAAATGGTTGGCAAAAATAATTTCAGGAACACAAATTTTTACACATTCATAAACACAACCAGACCCGTGTTAAAAAAAATTTTAGTCAAATGGTTATTTCTAGTATTTTGTCCCTTTTTACAAAATCTACGGCTACTACGCTACAGAAATTGTAAAAGGAGTAATGTAAATGGTGCTTACAAATCTAAAGAAAAATACTCGAAACAATTTACACAACAAAATCCTATTACTTACACATTTAATAACAGTTTTGACAGAAAAAAACAAGTTTTTAGGGAGGCGTAACTCATCAATTTTGAGCTCCATCGCTGACAAATACAATAAAGAGAAGTAAAAGACACCCACAGTAATGTGCTTAATAATTAATTACACAATATTAAGCTTTCGCTATTGTTCTGAAAGCAATTCCAATACGCTGTATACCGATGTACTCCTGTTGTACAGGAAAGCTTTATGACAAACGTACATTCTTGATCGCTTGAAAATGCTCTGAGGAAAGCCAAAAACTTGACCTTGTGTAATTAATCTTTAAACATTACTTTGGTTTTTTGTTTCCATTACTGAACACCTGACACAACTTTGGGTTTCAATTCCTCCTGCTGAAGTTAGCACTGATTTCACTTCTTCAATAAAAAGTTACATTTAAAATCTGACATTTATAATTTTTTATGAATTTTATCTCAGTAAGATAAGATACATTCTGGTTTGTTTGTCAACTCTGAGTTAGCTTTCCTGCCCACAGGTAATATCATATCAAAAGAGACTACTATATGAGAATGTAAGAACCCAAATAAGTATAAGAAAAGCCAGCTACAAACATGAATTCATATTGATACATGCTAAATGTGTATGCAAGCTATAATATTGATTCTTAAATTTGACTTGAGCATAAAATATATATCACATTTAGGTAAGAATATATACTACTTATATCTACAGCCTACACTTGTATAAACACGTAGATTCACTTATGAAAGAAACAGCACCAAAATGTAATGTAAACTGGGAAAATGCAAGTTCAGCATTTTAAAGTCTGTCTACTGCATTATGCTATAATAATCCGGTCCAAAGATGAAAGCAACATGTGTTGACGAAATCATTCAATATTCCCATGATGCGGTTGTTAGATACGAGGGCAACTTTCTCTTCGTTTCGTAGTTGCTTGCTGATGCAACTCAGTTCCTGGAAATAGAAAATATATATTTTATTTCGTAGTATTTTAATCTTATTTTTTTTCTGTTTCACGTGCTGCTGTTGGTCCTCATTAAGGGACTGTACACACCTGATTAGAGCTAGGGAATGGGTAATGAGGCTGGATGCCCTTCCTAAAGCCCCAAGGTGGGCTTGATTACAGGTCTATTACCTCCTGAGTTGCAATCCTACAACAAGATCTTAATTTGGTTTTCTTTTCCTAACTTAAGATGAATTTGACTAAACAATATAGTTTTAACTCTTAGATCTTTAATAAAGTCCTAATATAAGTGATGTATCACGCAGATGTACAAAAGACGTAAAATGTTCTTATGGTCATTCAAATGTTCAAAAAAAATATGTCCACTCCAGGTGGGCTTTTCAGCCTGTCAGTGGGATGAATCCAACAACTGATTCTTGAGAAAGTGTGGAAGGGAATTAATACTGGATGCCCATCCTAGCGTTCCAAGGCAGTCTTTGACTGCGACACTTGCTCAATGTTTAATTCAATGAGATCGAAAGAAAGACAAAGGCAAACAAAGAAAAGAGTTAGAAAACGACATACAATAACTACTCACTGCCTTTTGGAGATGCAAATCTGTTGAAAGCATCATGAAAGCCTCGGGACAAGATGGGCTGAGAATCAGTAAGTGCTGAATGTTCCCGTCACTTGAAGTTAAACTCCTGCAAAAGAATAGTTGTGTAAGATAATAATTGTGCAAGATAGTGATTACATAAGATAACAGTTGTGCAAGTTAACAACTATACAAGACAATTCTGTGGATGAGAAGTACTGAAGAAAACAAAAGGCTCGTTCAAAGCTATTCTAGGATCTCTCAATATGATTGGTTAAAAGTTACATTTATTAGTTCATGATTACAATGTAATGTAATTAGTTGTATCAGAGAAAGTACTATGGTTTGCTAAATAAAACATCTACGCTACTAGGCGAGGATTAATAAAGATCTAGTGTTCCCTCGTTTATCGCGAGGGTATGGTTCCGAAACCGGCTGCGATAGGTGAAAAACCGCGAAGTAGGAGCACCATATTAATTTTTTTTTCTTTTAATGATTATGACACCAGGATGAGCCAAAATATGATAAAATAAAACAGCCTTTATAGGGCCTGGGCATGAAGAATACATAAAGTAAAGAGAAAAAGAGATGGAGAGTGTAATGACCTGTCAGATGTGAAGGGATTATAAAAGATGTGTAATGAATATCCAATTCTCTGCTGGGTTTTAATATACCTCTGCATTACTTTCATAATATCTATTCCAAAAATTCTCCTTAGATCTTCTTCTTATTATTAATGGCAGCAATAATTTTCCTTTAATGACAATTGTGGAGATCAATATGATTATTATTATTATTATTATTACGAATTTGTCATTAAACCATTATTTTTACAATAAATAATATAGTTTTGCTTGAATGAACAAAAGTTATTTAAAGATGTTTCTCTCTCTCTCTGTCAAACAGCAAACAAACTTTCGATATAATATCTTCAGGGAAATAGTGTGTAGAGAATATATATATTTCATTTAAATTTCCCATGAATACAGTATGATATACGTTTCCTTTGAATGAATTGTATACGTTTTCTTTTTCTCAGCTGACACTATTTATGTTAAGATTTCGTGCAGATAGATAGAATAATGTTTAGAACCAAGGAATATTAATAATACTATAATCTTGAAAATTAGATAAACCCCAAACAACGAGAGAGAGAGAGAGAGAGAGATCTAATAATAAACTCCTCCACATCTTTTACAATCCCTTCACGTCTGACAGGTCATTACACTCTCCATCTCTGTTTCTCTTTGTGTATTCTTCGTGCCCAGGCCCAATATAGGCTGTTTTATTTTATTATTTTTTGCCCAAAAAATCCGCGATGCACTGAATTCGCGATAGGTGAACCGCGATATAGTGAGGGAACACTGTATATGAGAAAAATTTCCACATTTCAAAACTCACGTAACTACCATTTTCTCAAATTATCAATTGATAAAAGTATTAAGATAGCTTTATTAAACTGTTTATTTCTTGATGGACATTGTCGTAAGACTTTTTCACAGTAACGTAAACTAAAGAAGATCCTTAAGAGAGGAATCAAGGTTTTGGATACGTAATTCTCATCTCATTCACAGAATCTAATTGCCAGACAAGAGAAGTGAAACTTTGAAAATAAAATGAAAATTATTTAATTGGTATGCCATATATGTAATGAATTACATATAAGTATACAAAAACTAGTAACATATGGTATCAATTATATAAAGGAACCCATCAGTGAAACAATACTGTATGTGAAAAGTAACGCTATTTTGCGAGTGTTTCACAGATTGGCTTCTCTATTCTATATGACGATTTGTAAGATAATATCATTAATGGAAGAATCAGTAAATAACAGTCTAATGAAAACTTTTTCATTTCTACCTGTATCTATCCTGGTATTTTGCTTGTAGTACTCTCGTTAGACCCTGATACCACTGTAACGGCTTTGAGAAGAAAGGTGCGAGACTGGGATCAAGCGCACTTAACGAAGTTACTTGAACGAGACTCAAGAGCTCACATAGTTCGTTGTACATGCTATTACTCAAGTTCTGAAAAGAAAGACATACAAAAAATGCAACTGGGAATGTTGACAAAGTTATGTTTACTATTGACCTATAATCTTGTCTCATATGCTTGAGGAATCCTAAAAAAATGTATTTATTACACAATCAAGCCTGAAGAACACTCTGTTTATTACAGAAAATAGATTTTTTTTTGTGAGACACCAGGATAGGCGAAGAAAATTGCCCTCATCAAGCCAAGACACAATGAAACATAAAGCAATAAGGAACAGAGATGGAAAGTGTTGTGACTTGTAAGATGAGAAGGGATAATAAGAGATGTGTAACGAATATGCTAAAGTATTCTGTGTAGATATAGACCTAAGAAGTTATTAAAAAATGAGAAAGAATAAGTTACAAGTTAAACCTTGAAAACTATACCTGATCCCTCGCAAATTTCTGCCTCTCGTCTTCCCGAAGAACAGCTGTCAGTCGTTGCCACAGCCAGTCTCGTCTGCAAACAACAGAATTTATTTACTATTTTCTCAAAGTACACCCTCAGTAAATCAGTATTTAAAACAAATCATTCACTTAAGCCTTTTAGACTTGAAATACAAACAGTGCAAATAACAACATGTATGCATTACTGAACTCCTGTTGATGGCTTTTTTTTTGCAAAAAATAATTACATGTGACCAAGTCATAGAGGCCTACCATGGGGACAGCAGCTGCACAGTGGTTAGAATACTCAATTAGGGAGGTGACAGACCCGCAAATGAACCCACTATGGGGCATTAGGAAAGGGGTTTAGTCTTGATTACTCGGCTCCAATCTGTCTGTATCCATCCCCATAATGGGGACTAGTAAAGACACTTAAAACAGAAATATACTGTATATCATGTAACATAAAACCATCAGTCCAATTCAAAACCTTCAATATTGGTCACACTGACCTTGACCTCTGACACCACTGGTCCATAACTCAACAAATGATCCTCAAAGCAGGAGGGATTAATTTTTCTTCAAGTGCAATGATGATTAGCAAAGTTAGCCAGGTGACATTTTGAGATCAGTTTATGGAAGGATTAGAGGACTGCCTGTGATTAACCTATGGTGGGGTGTTAGGAAGGGCATCCAATCATAATTCCCCGGCTACAATGTTTGTATCCACCCCCAAAATAGACTAATAGTGACACATAAAGCGTATAAAAAAGTTTAAGAATGGAATAGACCATGTCTCACCTGCAGTGTATCTTTGCCTGATTGAATATAAATTTGATGTGGTTCTGAGCCTGCAAAGCCTGATTGCGCAGAATAGTATGAATCTTTTGTTCATAGTGAGTGTAATAGCCAACGTACTTTGCGCTTTCCAATCTGTAGGTGGAAAATAATCATCACAAATAATGAAAAATAAAAGGATCTTGTAAAGATGTGTAACCTCCAGAACCCCACATAAAGTTACACAGTCCCTTGAATTGCTAGGTTAGGTTGCGTTAGGAGACTTGCCTCGAATATATGAATAACCCTGGAGCACCCTGGAACCAATGCTTGGAGATCATTGGGTCCACCTGATGGAAGAGGGGTCTTGGACCCAAGCTATACAGCTGGTATATATTTAGGATCTAGCATTATCACTGTCCCATGCCTCTGCCCTTCATAAGAGACCTTCAACCTATAACCATTGAGCTTGGAAAGTTTTAGAAGAGTAAACAAAATATATTTATTATACCTTATACCACCATGGGAACTGAGGTGCATAGGTGCAGATATTTCCTTTGTGCTACTAAGAGAGGGCGTGTATTCTAGTATAGGCGAGGCTTCCTCAGTTGTTGCAGAGGATTTTGTCCATTCCGAGATGCTACTTGAGGCTTCTTTGCCATCCTCAATCATGATGCTTGGTGTTCCATATGATTCCCCTGTTAAAGAGATAATTTTGGTTAGCTTAATAATGATCTACTTCACGGACTCCCTTTTCTACTAAGGGGTAGGGCATTGCCTTCTTTCGAAAGTCTTTGGTTTAGCAAGTGTGACCATTACCCTGAGTGAAGGCTCTCTCTATCCTCAGACCATGGCAGGTCAATATGATTTTAGTTTATAAAGGTAACATCGGGACAGCCAGAGAAAATGACCCTCGTTGGGCCCGGGAACCAAGAAAACATTTAAAAAAGGAGGCAACTTAAGGACAAAGCAGAAATAATGACAAGTAACAAAGCAAAGGGAAACAGAGATGGTGAGCGTTGCGTCTTGTCAAATCTAAAGGGACAGAAACAGATGTTGAACGAATACAGCAGAATTTTAGGTATAGATGTGGGCACAGGAAAAGAACAGTAAATGATGGAAGACTTAATATCGAGTTGTCCTGACCAGGTGCATTTCAGAGGCATAAGATGAACACTCTCCCCATATTTTAGGACCAAACAGATAATAAATTAGTCTTCTTTCCATCATTACTTACATAAAGGTTACGTTTATCTACAGCAAGTGCACATTCAACTGTCTGTAAAGAAATATCATATACACCAGGTAAAACAAGGCCTAATACTACATTTCAATGCCTTATTGCATTGCATTTATTCTATCATTATTATTATTATTATTATTACAAGCCAAGCAGCAAGTCCAGCTGGGAAGTCAAGGACTATACACCACATGGCTCCAGCAGGGGGAGCAACTAGGTGAGAAAAAGGAAAAAGAGGAGATAGAGAAAATAAATAAAATCGTATAAAATGATACAACTCAGTACTGCAATACTGCAATACTCCCTCCACAACTGGAAAATTATCAATACCTTTTTTGTCACTCTCTTCACCTCTGAGTGAAGTAGGAGCTGGTTTTTCTGCCTCTCCTGCCCTGAGAGTTGGCACATCTAACACAGCTCTGAAAACACCTTTCTTCTTCTCCAGTGTGCGGTTGGGATACATTTCTCTGAAATCCATAAATTGAAAAGTTTGTATAAGTACACATACACATGTAATGGCTGTAACTCCCCTTGTAAGGGGGTGGCTGTGTCAGAGCACACACTTGCCAGAAGTTAATATACTTCTTTCACTCCTCTAAGGTCTTTGGGGATAAAGGTCTTCCATAATTTCACTTCCCATCACCCTGTTCAGGTCATCCACAGGGTAAGTGGGTAAAATCAAATCAGCTATACCTGCCATGAGCGTGAATACTATTTTAATGACAGAATAACTTAATTTCTAATTTCAAAAAAATAATGAACCTCCATCTTTCAATCTATCGTTTGAAGGTTAACTGGCAAGATTCTTTCAAATATATGTATCTTGAGTGCGAATACAAGGTCAAGAGAGATTAACTTAATTACTGATCGGTTTTACGTCACAGACTCCCTTTTCTACTGAGGGCTAGGTCGGTGCCTACTTTTGAAGGACTTTGGTTTTGACAGGTGTGATCGTTACCCTGAGTGATTGCCTATTCTAGACTCAGATCATAGCGGGTTGCGAACCCTCGACTGACGACTCAAAGTTGAGACCATTATTACTTTGACATAATGACAACCTAATTACTAACTTAAAAAAATAAATGCGACTGCCTCTGAACAGATCGCAAGAACGACTGTAATACAATTCCAAAATCATAATATATAAAAAACAAAAGATTTTGAACTCAATATTATAAGAGTTCAGAATACAGTTATAAATATCTATCTATATACATGAGTCATATTTCCCCTTATAAGGAGAGTGGCTGAGTCAAGGCAAAATACTCTGACTCTACGGAAAGAGAAAATACAGAGGAGGGGATTCCCAGTCCCCACACTCTGCCCCATTTAGTCGACTCTTACGACTCGCAGGGAAACACGAAGGAAGTATTCTAGATATGCACTGGAGGTGTTTAGAGATTTTTAAACTATCTCTCACTAATATAAACAAAATATGCTATTAGAATTTTCCTTTTCTTAAATAAATGAATGGCAGAGGCAAGGGACAATGATAGGATTAGAGCCAGACAATTACGTGGACCAGTGATCTCCAGGTAACTGCTGAATAATCAGGTAGACCTATAGGAATTCAACGACCCCCAATTAATCAGTAACAAATAGAAACAAAGTCACTGACCTTTTGCTGCTCAAAATAATGTACACTTTAAGGTGCAGTGCATCTGTCTGAGAGTCATAAGTGCTGTTGTCTTCCGAATGGTCTTGCGTAACCAAGACAGACACGTCATAATCGTCGACGACTTTCTGGTCGTTAGCATCGTTATAGTCCATTTTGCACATTTTGTTGTAAACCATGATGAATTCTGTGTTATGCTGGAATGAAATAATCCTTGTTTTGTTATATTCCATAAACTCTATGATAATTCTATAATTCAGCAAAAGTCTAAACTATATGATTAATGCTTAAATTGTTAAAAATGAACACTCAAGCACTTTGTTAATCTCAGGGATCATGATGAAAATTTATATAAAATTACACAAGTAAGTTTGGTTATTATATTACGGTAGTTCCTCAAATATGTTTATCACTATTATTATTATTACAGAAAAACTAAAATGATATAAAATGGTGCAACTCAGCACTGCAATATAGGTAGTTAGCTGGAAAATAAGATAATGAAACATATTATATAACGATAAATAACTTTGAGAGTGACACAAAGTAAGATTTTACCATATCCGAATCCGGGTCAATGACGATGGGCTTCATCCGAAGGACCTTCACTCCGTACTGCTTCTCCCGCGCAAGAAGGTAGTTGTACAACTGTTCTCCGGGCGTTCCTGTGTCCACTACTTTTTTCTTTGCTGTGGGTACAGAAAACCATAATGGATGAAACGGTTGGGGTAAGCAAGTTATGGCTGTCGGGTTTTATGGCAGAAGATCCTTGCCCGCTTGCCCTGTGGATGACCCAGACCAGGTGATGGGGATAACTGCAGCAGTCTTTTAACCCCACGGAGCCAAGAGGAGTGACTGAGGTGTGTTTGACTTCTGACTGTGTATGCTCTGACTCAGCCTTGGCCACTCCTCTTACAAGGGGAGGAAAGCAGCCAATGTATAAGTATTATGTATGTACATAAACCATAATATTATTATCTCGAAATATGACAAACTAGTTGAGTGTATTCAAGGGGGCCACAACTCTAGATAAAACAGCAGAAGTTGAAGCTTCCATATGCCATGCATATCTTCACTCATTCTACCAGAAGCTTTGTTGCAAGGGGAAAAATATTCAGGGAGGAGGGACTTACAAGCCTCTCATTTGTTGGCTACCACGATATGTAGGGAATATAAGAGCAGATTTTTTCTACTCTCCATAGATAATTATACAAATATACATACCTCTCTTTTGTAAGGGGGTGACTGAGTCAAATAATACACACATTCACCAGAAGCTAATATACTTTTACTATGCCTCTTAACACCTTAAGGAGAGGTTTGCCACAATTCCTCTCCCCCCACCTGTGGGGGTCATCCACAGGGTAAGTGTGTAATGATCTTCTGGCATAAAGCCTAACACAAATATACAATGAAAATTCATCCATAGGATCAAGCAGACATTGTAACACAAAGAAGCAATACTAACCGAAATCTTTAAAAAATAAATGAGAAATATATTCTGAACGCTTTTGAGCTAATACTCATTGATCACCTGGTACAGTATTACGTAATGGAAAAGTTCTCATGAATTGGTAACAAAATTTTCTTTACAAGCCTGGTTTACGTAAAGTAAGAAAATCTATGACTGTTGTTATTCTAAAAACTTTATGTGAGAAGTAACTCCATATCTCTAAAAGACTGTATTGTTTCATGTTAAGTAACTGGATTATTTACTCTTCTAATTCTTTTGGCTTCTCTCATATGGTCACCCGAGTGGATCAATTGTAACTGGATATGTATTATAAATCTATTTGAAAAATATACTTAATCCAGCACATATAAACATCATATTCTGAGGCATATGTTCTGGTAAACATAAAGTTCATGTTTATTTACATGCTTTCTGGGGACCGTTCTGGTGCTGTGGTTAGAGCCCTCGACTCAGGATGTGAAAAACCCGAGTTTGGGCTAGCTGTATGGTGTTAGGAAGGGCATCCATCACTTATTCCCCGGCTATAACCTGAGTCCCCCCATTCAATTGGGGATTAACAGCGACACATAAAACAGCCTCCCATTGCGATAGTACAGCTGAAGGTTTTTTAGACTTAAATAGGACTCTCCTTGACAGCTCGATATTAAGACCTCCTTCAGTTACAGATCCTTTTCTATGTCTACATCTACACAGAATATTCTTGCATATTTGTTACACAGCTGCTATTATCTCTTCACATCTGACAAGGCACAATACTTCCCCCATCTGTTTCTCTTTGCTTCATGTTTCTTTAAGCCAAGGCCCAATATGGGCAATTTTCTATGCCCGTCCCATTGTCAAACTAAAAAAAAGAAAATATATATATATATATATATATATATATATATATATATATATATATATATATATATATATATATATATATATATATATATATATATATATATATATATATATACACACAGTGATCCCTCAATTATCGCGGGGGTTCGGTTCCGGGACCACCAGCAAAAGGTGAAAATCTGCGAAGTTGCAGCACCATATTTATTACAGGTATTTTACATTTATTTTTACCTTTACTGTATAAACCCTCCCTGCACTGTTAACAACTCACCCTATACTTTATTAATAACAGCGTGCAAGTGTAAATTTACATGAGTGTGACAGGTAAGTTTACCATAAATAACAGCGCGCAAGCGTAAAGATATATGAACATGATAGGTAAGCTTTTCATGAATGACGTGATAATGACGTTCACATACTGCACAGCCAATGGCGGCCAACAGCCGAGAAACTTCTTCCTTCCTTCAGCATATTTAACAGTTTTACCTTATCTGCTATGGTCAACATCTGCCGCTTAGGCTCACTACCAGAAGCCTTAGAAGATGATGACACTTGGGCGGCATTGCCGGGGTTGAAATAAAGCAAAACAGTTTCACAAAAAACACAAGCACAAAGTATTAAGAGGCACAACGAGAAAGGCGCACACGTAAGAAACTAAATGGGTGAGGCGAGACAATGGAAGATGCTGGGAGAATCAAACTTCAATCAAAAAGCCAATCAGATCCCAGTATACAGAACACAATTCTATGATTCGTCGTCTCCCATCCATCAGCCACCAGCATCCCGTGTACTATCTCACACAGGTTCGACCCTTTGCGTTTTTCGAAACGCCGATACCGATATCGTACTTTATAAGATGCAATACTGTGAGTTACATGTTTAGATTTATGTTTTTTACTATTTCTTACTGTTTTATTATTCTTAGGCAAGTAAATAAATTTTTTTATCAATAAAATAACGAAAATACTGGAAATTTTAATATGTACTATCTCAAGTAGGTGCGACCCTTTGCGTTTTCTGAAACGCCGATACCGCTATCGTATTTTATATGATGCAATACTGTGAGTTACATGTTTAAATTTATGTTTTTTACCATTTTTTACTGTTTTATTATTCTTAGGCTAGGAAATACTTTTTTTTTATCAACAAAATTATGAAAATACTGGAAATTTTAATATATATTATCTCACATAGGTGCGACCCTTTGTGTTTTCCAAAACGCTGATACCGGTATCGTATTTTATCTGATGCAATACTGTGAGTTACATGTTTAAGTTTATGTTTTTTACTATTTTTTACTGTTTTATTATTCTTAGGCTAGGAAATACTTTTTTTTTATCCACAAAATACTGAAAATACTGGAAATTTTAATTTTCCACATATCGTGGATTCACATGATATACCCATAAAAACCAGAAATATAAAATACATATGCTCGCCAAAAAAATCCGAGAATGAATCGCGATATAGCAAGATTACTGTATATATATATATATATATATATATATATATATATATATATATATATATATATATATATATATATATATATATATATATATATATATATATATATATATATATATATATATATATATATATATATATATATATATATGATATATATATATATATATATATATATATATATATATATATATATATATATATATATATATATATATATATATATATATATATATATATATATATATATATATATATATATATATATATATATATATATAAAGAGAGAGTTAATTTACCATCATATGTTAACTACAAAACAAGAACTCACCAGAGTACATCATATTTCGAGCAAAATTTGGACTTTTGTTGTAATACTTGATAAAATCGTTAAGAAAGGACGACAGATGATATCCAGGGCAAAACAGGAGTTGCCTCTCGGTCACGTAAGCGCACACTATGCGCAGGTGGAAGTCGTATGTGAAAGAGTGAACGTGCAGCAACACTTTGATGGTGTCCACTTCATCTAAGAAGTAATTCGTTGCAAACTGTAAAAAGAAAAACAGAATTTCTGGAGCTAGTTCTAACATAATATTAATTATTCCTAATAGTTACAATACATGTATTGCCAGATGTAATCTTAAACTCACGCTTATATTACAAAATTATTTCTAATAAGTATAACTGGGGGCTGCGGCAGCTCATTGGTAAAGCGCATAAGTTGGGAATCATAGAACCTGACCAATGCTAGTTTGATAAAGTCGCAGGGCATTGGGAGAAGCTTCCAGCTTTAATACCTCAGCTCCAGTCTATCTGTGTCCAGTCTCATTAGAATGGAGATTAATTGTGACACTAATAGAAAAAAAAATCTAATATGTATAACTGTTATAAAAACGAATTGAACGAAAAAACACACATACACTTAGTTTTCATGAAATGCAGGCAAATAGAGTGAGGTATGCTCTCCTTTTCAACACCACATATACCCTGCTAGCAAAAGAACTGATATAGAAGAGTTCCTACATGCCATTCCCATCATCTCTGCCAGTTGTTTTATGGAAAAAATACAGACACTCCGTTCGCATGGAATACAGGGAAAAAGTGTGGGATTTTCTCCTCTTGAACACCAGGGATATCCCATACAGTTGGCACCTAAGGCATGCAGGGAATTCAAGGGGAGAACTTTTATCTCCTCTAACACAAGGGATAGCTCTTTTTTCCACCCAAGATGAGGAATTTTTTCTCCTCTAACATAAGGATATCTCTATTATAAGGAGAAGAATTCAATTTCCTCCAACACTGAGGATATTCCTGTTATGAGGAGAGAAATTCATTCTCGTCTAACAAGAGAGATATCTCTTTTATAAGGAGAGTAATTCTTTCTCCTCCAACACTGATGAATATCTCTTTTATAAAGAGGAGTTTTTTCTCCTATCTCTTCTATAAGGAGAGGAATTCTTTCTCTTCCAAAACTAGGGAAAATTCTTTTATATGGAGAAGACTTCTCTCTCCTCCAACTAGGGACACGTCTTTTATAAGGAGGGGAATTCTTCCTCCTCCAACACTGGGAATATCTCTCTCAGTCCCCTCCAAAGACACGTATGGAGTACTGAGGTAGAATTCGTACTCCAATACCAACATGGATGAGTCAATTAACAGACGAAATAATCTGAACTACAAAATGATAAAACACTCACCTGAGATGATAAAGGACTTATTTTCCTTGAATGCAATCTGTTTCCTTCCAAAACATAGACCTAATGCAGAAAAACACATAAAAATTATTAGTTTCCTCTAAATATGAAGAGATTAATACACTCACAAGCGCTTAGGTATTTTAAGTAGCTTTCTGTTTTTCCTTCGTAGTGAAATAATCATAAAAACTATAAAAACAGCAAAACTGAACAATATCTGCTCTCTACTATACAACTATAGTTCCATTTACCATATGTGGAAAATCATCCAAGAAAATTTGTGGACTCAGTAGTGCTAGTGCTTAAGAGCGCTTGAGTTAGGAGAGGGACAAACCTGTGTTTATTCTCACCATGGGGCATTAGGAAGGGGATAACGCCTCAATATCTCATCTCCAACCTGTCTGCGCCTGCCCCAATTCGAAAAGGGATTAACAAAGACACAAAACGGGAAACAACTACAATCTTGTTCAATATCATTTGATTTTATAAATATCAAATGAATTAATTTCAATAACAGCTAACCTTAACAGCGAAGTAAGGCTCTGTGAAGAATATTTCCAGCAGAATCGTTCCGCCGTAAACGTTCTTCAGCAAGTATGTTGACTCCGTCGACAACTGGTCATTAAACCTGACTTCCTTTATGCGAGATGTCTGGGAGTCTTTCTCTCTGCTATAGGTGGCCCTAGAGAATAGCAATGGAATGCAAACCATATTATAGAAAATTTAATTAATAAGGTCACATGCAGGAATTTCTACAAGCATTTTACCTTATTCTTTATCTATCGACATCTTTGCATTAACTGCATTTATAACTTTGATTACAACATAAGTACAAAACTATTTTTATAGGCTGTTGTAAGCAATATAGCTACGGTAGGTATTAACTGATTCATTCTCTATTATTATTATTATCATAATTATTATAATTATTGTGGCCACCATGACACAGTGGTAACCCTCTCAGCTTTGATTCATCAGGTCAAATGTTCACAGCCTGCCACAGTATGAAGTTAGATATGCCACTCACGCAGGGTATTGTCACACTTGCCGAAACTGAAAACCTGCAGGAGGTCTCACCCTAGCCCTTAGTAGAAAAGGCAGTCTGTGACGAAAAACCGATCATATCACATCCCATTATTATTATTATTATAAGAGGCAAGCAAAAAGCCCTGCAGAAGAAACAACAAATTGAGGAGGAGCTGGAGCGAGCAGTAGCGTCTTTTGCCTAAGTTCACACTCCGGGGCTGCAGCTCAGAACAGGAGTGGGAAAATATGTCAAATTGCCGCAGCCAACCCCTGCCCTTCATGGGGCACAAAAACCTTGGAGAGGTTCCAGTCACTCAGAATATCACCCTGGCCAGGCAGCTTAGGGAACAATAAATACAACAGCTGCAACAACGACTAAAAACTAAAAACTGAGGGCCCAACAAATTCATAACTAATTATTAATTTAACCTGTGTGCAGAAACTGCATTTATTTTCACATACCCTTTTTGAAGAGGTCCTTGGATGATAGACAGTGACAGGAATCCTATACTCTGAAGGTACTGAATGTATTCCTTCAGGAAATTTGAGCAAAGAGTGGCATGCCATTTGTCGTCTCCGCCAGTTATATGACGCTTACGCTGGTTAGGACTCGGAACAGCAGAAGATTTGAGCGACAGCGAACGGCGTAATTCGGCCGGTCCAGAGCTGCCGATACCTTTCATCGAGCTGCCAGAGTCGTGTCTAGATCGCTGGAAAATGATAATATCTTCAGCACTTAATGGACTGTAATAAATTATTTTTATCCAACCATTACTGTCTTTTTCGTTTGTCTTCATATCTACAGCTCTAACGTCATTCTTCCTTCCAGACTCCCAGTCTAAACAAGTTATCTTAAGTTCTCAAATTATTGAGAAAAATTTTCAAATAAACTATCATAAAAAATAAGGCTTACGTTTTCTGGAGTTTTAATGCCAATGGTGACTCTCTCAGGAGGAGCGTCTTCCTTGGGGAGGCTGTGGTCTCGTATGGTGGCGACTTGCCATCGCCATCTTTAAAAAAAAAAGAAAAAAAGAGGGGGTTATGAAGCTTTTATAAACAAGGTCTGCTAATTCACTACTGTGTAAACAAATAATTCTGTCTTCCGAGTTGATTGCTGTTTTATGTGTCACTACTAATCCCCAAGAGGGAGTGGAAACAGAGAGAATGAAGCTGGAGAAATAATGCTGGATGCCCTTCCTAACACTCAACAGTGTGCTCAATCAGTTACTTTCCGAGTTGAGTGTTCTAAACACTGCATTATTGCAGTCCCCAGTTTTGCAAACATTTAATGAGGAGTAAAAAATTTGCAAGTGGTCTTTGAATATTTTATACAAATATGGCGGTGGGGGAATACTGTGGTAACTCTTTAATCCCAGGTGCTATGAGACGTGATTAAGCTGTAATAGCTTCTCGTGAATGTGTGTGCTTTGACTCTGCCTTCCCCCTTCCAAGAGGGACTGGGTCACTGTATATACAGTATACTCCATGACAGAAAAAACAATGATAGGGTCGGTATCTATTTCTTTCTCTGTATCTTATCATACTTCCATGTGGGGTTGATGTTTCTGACAGCTCTCCTCCACTAGGCAAACACATATACAACATCCTCTGACAGCTAATAGGGTCTGTAACTTACCTTGGCAAAAACAGCATAGGTGTGTAACAATAATGAGTTAGTCGTGATGACTGCTTATACAACCCTAAGATCTTGTCACTGAATACCGTACTTGAATGGCCTGGGGTCTGGTTAGTCATTTGTGATAATATCTTCCTATGGTTCTCTGAAAAAAGAAATAAAAAATGAAAAAAATATTTATTGAATTCAGGATGATTGCACAGCTGAAAACCACATATGCCAACGACACAACATACACTCTATAAGAGCTCTGTGGGAAAGCCCAAGATCAGATATGGCCCTACTTAGGGACTTGGGGTTGTACGGCCAAACAGCTTTGGGAATAAACACAACAAGTGCGAGGTCATTCTCTTCCAATAGGAGAGAGAAAATGTATATGACATATCAACAACGAATATCTTGGCTATTCATTACACATGTCTTATTATCCCTTTACATCTGACAAGTCACAACACTCGCCATCTCTGTTTCTCTTTTTGTTTTCTTCGTGCCCAGGCTTGATGAGGGTAGATTTATTTCTTTATTTATTTTTTGGCCCGTCCTGGTGTCACAATAAAAAAAAAAAAAAAAAAAAAAAAAAAAAAAAAAAATATATATATATATATATATATATATATATATATATATATATATATATATATATATATATATATATATATATATATATATGCTGTGTATATATATATATATATATATATATATATATATATATATATATATATATATATATATATATATATATATATATATATATATATATATATATATATATATATATATATATGCGACAGGACAGCAATAGTGCTTATACTGTTCTAGCTCCTGTCAACTCAGAAGGTATGATGAGCGCACCATTAAAAAAGACAGGTCAGAGGTGGAACCATATGAACCACGAGCTAGCCTCCAGACTAGTACAGTGGTAACACGATGGCCTCACAATCGCGAGGTCGAGGGATCACGCCTCGTCCAGGCAAGAGAGTTTAAGCTGTTTACTGGGGAGCTTACTGCTGTGGCTGGGCACCACAGTGGGTGGTTGGGGCTTGTGCTGGCTGGCAACTGCTTTATGGGTCCTCCATGTGGAAAATCTAAAAAAAACCATGAGCTTCAAATAAAAAAAATAAATAAATAAAAATACACAGGCTTGTTTTGTACCTTTGAGGCCAATAAAACAATATTTTTGCCATTTTCCGCATAACTGTTAATCCCATTCAATTGGAGGTGGAAACAGACATGCTGCAGTCAGGGGATTAAGGTTCGATGCCCTTCCTACTGCCCCTCTTTGAGCTCTGTCAAGGAGTTTGGTCACTTCCACACTGAGAGCTTTGACCACTGTGCTACGTAAAAGAAGAATGTCGTTGCCATTTTGAATTATGGTGGACACAGACATGGTGTTGGGAAAGTGAGGTTGGATGTCCTTCCTATCGCCCCAAAGTGGGACCGAATCCGGGATTGTCACTCCTGAGTCGCACACTCTACCTTTAAGTTACCGCAGCCTAGTAATATTAAAATGGCTTACCTTTCTGCATTCTATATCTGGAGTTGGGGTTACCTTTCTGTGTTCTATATCAGGAGATGGGGTAATAAGGCTGCATGCCCTTCCTAACATCCCAAAGTGGGATCGAATCCGGGATTGTCACTCCCAAGTCGCACACTCTATCACTAAACTACAGCAGCCTGGAGCGATAAAAATGACTCACCTTTCTGTAGTCTATATCTGTTTATTTCGAGCATCTGGTTACCGTGTCTCATCTCAAGGGACTTCAGACTTCCATATCCTGAATGTTTCAAACAGCGAATTGGCTTGTTATCTCTGTAAGTGTCTATGATACCTGGAACTTGCATCCCTGCCTGCTGTGGAAAGCCTCCAATTAGACAAATGTGATGTAATCGGTTTTTATGTCACTGACTTCCTTTTCTAGCTAGGGCTAGGATGGTGCCTTCTTGAGAAGGACTTTGATTTATGGTAAGTGTGACTTCCTTTTCTACCTAGGGCTAGGATGGTGCCTCCTTGAGAAGGACTTTGATTTATGGCAAGTGTGACTGATACCCTGAGTGAATGCCCTTTCTAACCTTAGACCATTGTGGGCTGCGAACCCTTGACCTGACGAAACTTAAAGTCGTGAGCATTACCCCTCAGACATGGTGGCCACATTGCAATTAGAAAGTGGAAGAATTAATATCTATATATACACTAAAGCCATAAACCTTAAAGGCTTCTAATGCAAGGCAGAGGCAAGGGACAACGATTGCACAGATTCCGACTATATACTTACCAGATAGCCAGGTCCCAAACCCCTCTCCAATCACGTGGACCCAGTGATTTTCAAGCAAAGGCTGAATAATCAGGTAGATAGGAGATCACCATCCCCCAAATTACTTGTCTACTTTAACTGGTAACAACATAATGCCATTAGAAAGAAGAAGACGACTCTAAGTAAAAATTTAACTTTTTGTACGAGGAAAATATAGAGGAAGGGATTCCCAGTCCCTTCGCTATCCCCATTTCATTGACTTTTATGACAACCCGGATCATGAAGGAAGTATTCTTGCCCCCTCTCAGGGTAAAATAAAAATAATGAATAACAAATATATAAATTACTGCACAAAGCAAAAATTGCAAATATATGCATATTTTGAACAATAAAAGCTTGGGAAACAATCGGCAGAAACAAAAGAAAATTAAAAAGAACATGTTATACTGGTGACTTGAATATATATCTTTAGGTGCCAATACACGGTGTGATCAAGCCTTGAGACCACCAAAGAGATCTGGTTGGATCCGACAAGACTGGACTGTCTATGGGCTGGTTGTGGTCAGATGGTGACCAGCAAGATTTCCATCTGATCAGGCCTGTCCAACCCTTTATCCCCAAGGAGCTAAGAGGAGTGGTTGAGGTATGTGTGGATCGTGGTGAATGCATGTTTCTTGGCTCGGCCATCCCCCTTACAAGGGGGAATGAGGCCATGTGTATACTGTATGTGTATAGGTCTGTCCAACCAGGCCTCAAGGTCAAATCGCAACATGTATGGGCACCTTTGGAAAGAATACGTGACATAGAAGGATCATTAATCTCTGCTGTTGTGTGTGTCACTATTAATCCCTATTTGACAAGTTGTAGACACAAGCAGGTTGGAATTTGGGATATAAGCAAATACTCCCCTACGTACGAAAAAAAAAGAGTTAGGAACATTCACAGATACGAACAAAAATCTACCCTTTATCTACCCATGTATTAATGTACTGTACTGCCTTATTACATTGTTATTACTGTTTAAAATTCATTAATACTGTATACTTTATGTTTTATGTTGTAGTTAAGTGTCTCTGTCCTAAGTTGCACAGTACTGCTTATTTAAGTGCTGTACAATAACTTTTTTTACTTATATACAATTTACAAACAATTCCACTTACAAACGAACATCTGGATCCTAACTCAATCGTAAGTAGAGGAGTGTCTGTATCTTAAAAAACTGTTTAGAGGAATACATTATACATCTTGCAACGTACATAAAAAGGAAACTTGGCTTGGATGCCTAATTAAATTATGACATACCTGCATTTTTCTACCACTTCTTTCTGTCATTATGCCCATGTCTCTGCTAGGGGCAGGTGCCTTCAGGAGGCTCTCAACAGATCCTGCTGTGTACATCATTGGATTATCCTAGAAGCAAACGTTACTTCGATAATTAAAAATGAAATGGCAGCTTATTTATACATACAATTTGCCTTCTCTCGCTAGATTATTGGAGTAGTCCAACAGAAACAAAATACACAGAAATTAATATAATAAACAGTATTTCTAAAACCACACATTAAATACTTCAATACATACATCATCGTCCTGGTCCTTGCGTACAAAAGGCTTGTTGTGAAAGAGTCCTGTCTTCTGTAGAACGAGCGTTGACAAAAGACGAGAACGGGCTTTGGACCACTGAGCTAAACGAATCATTGTAACGTGAAGGGAATCACACTGTTCTTTGGTCCAGTTATAGGTGTATATTATGAGCTATAAGAAAATAATGAGAGAAAAATGAAACATGTTTATAAACATGGAGTATCTAAGTACATACATACATACGCACCCATGCACACACGTACACAGGCAAACACGCTTGCAAGCAGGCACATACATATATAGTTTCTAGTCTATTGGACTGCAGACTATAAATATTATGACCTAAACAGAGAAATACAGTACTGTATTCTCGAAAGTGATATTTACTAACTTCTTGACCATATACAGTTGCATACATGAGCTTCTGTCTCGGGATAAAGAGAACATCTAGAGAATCACCAGGCCACGCCATGGCTGATGAAAGGCTTGTGGGAGTTGATGGAACCGTTGCTGCTGTAGATATAGGTAATCCTGAAGCAGATGTGCTTTCTCCACTGAAAGTGGAAGTCAATACTCCGGTAGGTGTCGCCGTGATGGGCGTGCTAAGGCCACTCGTTGTTCCCCCAGAGTCCCCTCTCGAATAACTGGAGTCCTCCTCGCTAAGACATCGACCTCGTGACCTTATAATTAAGGGAGGATATCTCTGGGAGCTTTTGCTCGCTGTAGAGAATAAGTAAAACTGCTCTAGAGTGAATTACATAAAATAGTTGAGTAATTCTGTAATTAGGGAGAATATCCCACATTTGAAAACCAAAGTCAGTATGTCATTTATCGCAAGATGACAAAACTGCTAAATATAAATAATATAGCATCAGAAACAGAAAAAATTACACCACCAGAGCAACGGTATTTAATTTTTTTTATTCAGTTGTGGTGACCTTGAAATGAGTCTAGTTTAATTTTAGACATTTGACAACACAACTTCATGTTGCTTCCATTTTTATGTGTCACTATTAATCCCCATTATGAGGGAGAGCACTGACAGGTTGAAGATGAGGAATTTAGGCTAGATGTCCTTACTAATGTCCAGCATTGGGATTGAACACTGGTTTGTCATTTCGCAAGTTGAGCAGTCTAACCACTGTGCTCCTGCGGTCCATGGCCTCACAATGACATAGTTTATGAAAATGTCTGTCTAGCCTAATATACAAAGCTTAATCAGATTCAAATAATGAAATACTAACTTTTATATAAAAAAAATTCTTATTCTTTTTACTTGTTGGTTTCTACACTATATGGTCTCAAGCCTGACAAAAAAGATTATTGTTGTTCTTTAATGCTTTTAAGTTTTTATTTTAGAAAAAAAAAGCTATCACGTTTGCTATAGCTACTGTCTTCTCCTGAGGACTGCAATAATGTATTGGTTAGAGCAAGTGATATGGAAAGCGACATATTCGAGTTCGAGCCCACCACGGGGCATGAGAAAGGGTATCCAGCCTTCACTCCACAGCTCCAACACGTCTGTTTCCATACCCATAATAGGAATTAATCTATATACACGAGCCATTTTTCCCCTAATAATGGAAGTGGCTGAGTCACGGCAAAATACTCTGACTCTCTGGGAAATGAAAATAGAAGAGGGGATTCCCAGTCCCCTCGCTCTGCCCTATTTAACTGGCTCTTATGGCACTCAGGGTAACATGGAGGAAGTATTCTAGCCCCCTCTCTCTCACGGGGAACAGGGATTAATAGTGACATCACATGGCAAGCAACAACAAACTCTTGTCTCCTGAGAAGGTCACCAGAGTGGGAAATATAAACACACACTAGATTAAACTTACGCTTAATAGCAGAGATACAATAGTCCTGAAAATTCTCGTCAGACACTGAACACCACCACTGCTTGTGATTCCTTCCGATGACTATGATTTTCTTGGGGACGTAACCACCTTGAATGCCTGCAGTCAAAACTTCAGGTGACTGTAAGGGCAAAGAGTCAGGAAATAATTTTTTCTAAAGTCCTAATACGGAAGAGTGGTTAAAAAATATGATAGGTTTTTCTCCTATATTTAAGGAAAAGAGCAATCAGGAATAAATAATTGCTATCTAGGTGAAATTTTTTCATTGTTTTCTTCATAAAACAAATACAGAAATAAGCATGCGTACTCCATACATAATATGTACTATTCTACTAGAGGTTTGACCAAAACACACAGGTATAAGTTATAAAAGAAAGGGCAAGAAAGAGGAATGCAGAGGTATGGACATGCAATGAGAAGAGGAGATGACTACGTGGGCAAAAGGGTGATGGGGATGGGAATGAAGGGTAAGTGGAAAAGAGGAAAGCCAAAATGATGACGGACAGACTGTGTGAATGAGGATTTAAGAAAGAACGGGCTGTGCTAAGGTCAGACGCAAATGCCAGGACTGTGTAGGAGCCTAGTCACGAACCCCGGCCCTACATAAACCTGATGGAAATAGGGAAAGACAAAGAAGTTTGCATGAATGAAGATTTAAGGGAAAATGAGCTCAGCAAAGTTCAGACGCAAATGCCAAGACTGAGGAGGAGCCTAGTCAGGAACTCCGAGGCCAACTAGACGTGATAAGAGTAAGAGGTATAAATATCTGACAATGAAATGCATGTCTCATACCTTGCCGCACTCCATTAGCTTATAAACAAATTTGTTCTCGATTTCTGTCTCTTCAAAAATCTCCGTCTGCACGTCGCTCTGGTTCTTAGACATCCATTTCTGAAGTTCTGCTATAAACACTGGGATAGCATGCCTAGAATTAGGGATTATATATCAATAACTTATTTACAAAACTGTTATAATATGTATCTAGTACGAATCGTTATGTGTTCAAGACCTTAATATATCAACTAGGTAGAGTCTAAGCTAAAATACAAATTGAATGCATCAAATATGTTTTCTAATATACATGTTACCTAAAGTTCTAAGATATAATTCAACTAGAAATACCCAAATTATACATAACAAATATATTTCACACAGACCTAATGTGCAATACAACTGCAGTTTAAAATAAATTAACTGTGTATATTAGTTCTACATCTTCTAACATACAAATTGAGTGCAGAGCTAATCTATGATACAAATGCATTAAACCTATATGCATATTCTAAGAAATATATTGCATACACATCTATTCTGTAAAACACGAAATACTGCAAATATTGTTCTGAATATATTTTTTAGGAAATAAATTGAGCAAAGGTCTAATGTATACAACTGGACTAATCAAATATAAAGTATATTTATCTGATGCAAACACTATAATTTCATAATAAATTGCATTTTTGTAAAATAAATATTACCATTTTATCTGTATCTACCCCTTGAGAGGGAGTCATGCATAGATCTTCAGTGTCGTAAAAGTCGACTTTATGCCGTAGAGCACAGGGACTGGGAATCCCCTCCTTTGTATATTCCTACAATAGAGTCAAGAGTTTTGCTTGATTCAGCCACCCCTTTCTTAAGGGGATGATGGCTTTTGTATATAAATATAGATACAGTTATAGATCTGCGCATAACGACTCAGCTTAATTTGTAACAAACCTCGTAGATATAGTGTGGGTTAATTTTTTGACAGAATGCTCCCCTCCTTTTTCGCCCAGTTCTTTGCGAGCGGCGTGCTCACCCCTCTCTTCCAGTTCTGATGCGTACTCTAACCAATCGAGCATTAGTTCGCTAAAGACAGGATGAAGAGTGGCTGTAGGCCTATCCACACAGTCCCATGGGGCTCTCTGCAATAAATTAAAAAAAATACATATAGAGAGTAAACATATGCTGTAATACCCTCGTAAGCAGGGGATGGCTGGATCAAAGAACATATATGCATCAGAAGCTAATATACATTGATCACTACTTTTAGCTTCTTGGTGATCAAGGGCTTCCACAATTCCCTCTCACCTTGCTTGGGTCATCCACTGTGTAAAAGGGAAAGGAGCTTCTGTAAACACACATTTTATAAAATAGTGATTTTTGTTTTCAAAATCAGCAATTTCAGTCTTTGTAAATACAAATCTTTATTTGCAATCAGCACATATACCCTCGTAAGGGTGGATGGCTGGATCAACGAACACATAAGCATCAGAAGCTAATATACATTGATCACTACTTTTAGCTCCTTGGAGATCAAGGGCTGCCACAATTCCCTCTCACCTTGCTTGGGTCATCCACTGTGTAAAAGGGCAAGGAGCTTCTGTAAACAAACATTTTATAAAATAATGTTTTTTTTTTACAAAATCACCAATTTCAGTCTTTGTGAATATAAATATTTATTTGCAATCTGCTTATATGATGAAGCTAAATGCTATGTCAGCAGGTTAAAAAAATGCATGCCTATCAAAATAATAATTCAATCTCTGTGACTGCCAAATATGACTTACAAAAGGCTAATATAGGACTCATACACCACTAATGCAATGAACTTCCTTCCAGAATATTGTAACGTTATTCTTAGCGCTTGTAAAATAGACTATAATTACCTCAAGGAAGATGATAATAAATAACATATAATCCTTCACATAAATTGGGCTGAATCCTTGTATATTCAAATTTTGATTAAGAAACTTCTTTTCTATCTCTGACATGATAGTTTTAAATATTTTATATATGTCACAATTAATCCCCATTCAAATGGGGATAGATATAGAGAGATTGGAGCTGGGGCATTTATGTTGAATAACTTTCCTAATGCCACTGTGTGGGCTTGACTGCGGATCTGCCACTTCCTGATGTGAGTGCTCTACCCAATGCACAACTGCATGGCCATGGTCTTAAATATTGTCAGTTAAATAACATCCTCCATGGCAATACCAGCTTACAAGTTGCTTATACGCCACCAAATATTGTTGAATGATAAAAGTACAGTAAATAAATTAAATCCTTCCGTAAGCAGTATTTAGTGTTTGTGGATGAAAAACTTGAAAAACAAGTTGCTTAGATATCTTTCTGATGATGCTGTTAAATGCTTTTAGTAATATAAAATGATACTCCTCTTCAAATTAGCAATTTCAATCCTTATAAATTCAAAATCTGGCTTAAAAACTGCTCATATGTACCTTACAAGAACTTTCACTTTTTTATATCACAATTTGTTACCATACATATGGGGTTGGACACAGATATGTTGCAGACATAAGGAGGATTAAGGCTGGATGGCCCTTTTAAAGCCTTGCAATGGGATCATATCAACATCAGTTGCTTCCCGACTTACACACACTACCAGAAAGTAACCTTGGCTCCCGTTACAAGGATTTTACAGAAGTAAATAAAATATTCACATTCTTCTGTTTTTTTCTGGCTTTATAAATACAAACTTAATGTATTTATACTTACCTCAGATGTTACACTCTCTTCACTTGCCATAACGCTGTGTTCCAGACCAAGGTCAACGGAGTGCCTTATCTTTAATGGAGAATGGCCAGAGGTAGAAGGTATTCCACTGTCACTCTGGAAGAAAATAAGACTTCGATAGGTTACCTCATTAAAAAATAAAAATTATTGTTCATACATATACAAAAACGAACAATATTTCTTGCAAACAACTACTTTAAACTGGTAATTGATTAACTTTACTTTTTTTGTAGTGTCATTTGGCTGAGCTGGTCTTGTCTAATGGTGGTGAAGTTATGAAATGTGGGTTTTTATGTGTTCTTAATAGATTTGTTTCTTGTAAGATGGCAATGTTTATGTTGTGTTGTTATAGGAAGTGCATGAGTCAGTGTTCTTTGATGTTTATGCCATCGATGTTATACTGTAGTGTTGTTTTTTGTGTGGCATGAGTTAGATGCTGCTGTATGGGGGTGGGGAGGGGGAGTGGATGTGGAAGGAGTAGGGGAATGGGTTTGAAAGGGGATGCAAAGGAGCACTGTAAGCAGGTCCAAGTGTTTGTGAAGTGTTTCATGGTGATACTGATAAAATGGGATAGGATGGGAGGGAATAAACAGTGACGGAATCGAGTGCACTTTCTTAGCCCTATTCAGGGTGTCATCACTGGAGAAGGGGGAAGTAGGATGGGAAGGCTGT
Source organism: Halocaridina rubra (assembly GCA_037179515.1). Lineage (NCBI taxonomy): Eukaryota > Metazoa > Arthropoda > Malacostraca > Decapoda > Atyidae > Halocaridina > Halocaridina rubra. Next base: position 11,954 of record JAXCGZ010013426.1, on the reverse strand, counting down.
GGGAGGATAAGCACAAAATTGAGGCAAGTCTTGTACATGTGAAATGGGTCCAGTTTCTGCAGGAGTTGCAGAAAACTAAATCTCTTAATGTCTCCTTCTAGCAGTAGTCTTGAGAAAAGGCTGCTGGAGAATCATTTCTTGATGTAGAAAAAATTGTGCTATGTGTGTGTCCTGAGGTGAGGTAATTACCCAGGTGATCAAAGTCTCTCCCAGGTTCTTGTCTGGCATCCACTGCCGCTCCTCTAATTAGCAGTTCCAGATGGTGGAGCCACTATGAAGATGCAGCCACTTCAGGCTTGGTCTTTAGGTAATGGTTGATGGATTATGAGCTAAGAACATTTATCTCAAAGTTGTTATAAAAAATTCGTACCATATTGGTGTGATTATGAAAACTAATGTATTCTGATGATGTAGCTCTCAAGCTACCAAAATTAAAATGAGAGAAACTTCAACATCGCTGATTACCAGATTAAGATAAAACTAAAAACAATAAAGACGTAAATTGAAAAATGGGAAAGATTTCAAGCGAAAATCGCATTTTCTATGTGAAAAATCATATTGAGAAACATTATCTTACTATATAAGAAAAATGTATATAGTAAACAAGAAGTGACAAAAAGACAGCACGAAACAGGCTTGCATCAATAAAATTTACTTTTAAGAAATAAATGATAGTATCTAGTTAAAGGGTGAAACACATAATTGATACAGGAGATTGCAAAGCACTGGAAAAGATCTGTGATAAGGGCAAACTTGAATTATATACTACACACATTTGAAACTTAATGAGTCAGAAGAATACCCATGATATAGACCACAAGCCTTTCAAATGAGAGAAAGATGAAGTTACACAGTTAAGAGTGAACAGAATGAAAGATATTATAATAATATATGAATGTGACAATCCTGATTGTCATTATGATATGACTAAGATATAAGTATATAAAGAAGGTCAAGTATGAGACGACTGATGGATAAAACAAGTGGAGAAAAACTACACTTGATATTCTGAGATGATATTCAATAAGATATCTTTTAACAATTCCATGTACAATTGCAAAGACCTAAGAAACGAAAAATAATAAAGGACAATAGAATTATCTTTAAGATATTTGCATTATCTGTACTGTATATTGGCGGGACAACGCACATAGGATGGTTTGGGGACATGATGAGAGAAGCGAGACTGAGATGGTTTGTACATGTGGTGAGGAGGGATGAGGAGTATGTTGGGAGAAAGATGCTGAAGATAAAGATTTCTGGCAAGAAGGAGATAGGTAGGCCAAAGAGGAGGTTTATAGATGTGGTAAGGGAGGCCATGAGATTGTATGGTGTGAGGAAGGGGGATGCAGGCCAAAGAGGTTTATGAACATGGTGAGGGAGGACATAAAGGTGTGTGGTGTGACAGAGGAGGATGCAGAGGGTAGGGAGATATGGAGATGGCTGATTTGCTGTGGCAATCCCTAACAGAAGAAGCTGAAAGATTTGAGGATTATGGGACATGAAAAATAGTTAAGAAACTAATGTATAACAGCATGGAAAGGTGAATAAGGAATTTTAAAGTGAACAGATGTATATGTGAAAACTAAAACAAATTCTTCACAGGGTGTGGATTCTACCCATGCAGAATAATAAAGTTAGGTAATAAATTTATCTCTAATATATGATACCTTTCCCAACATCAGAAGCAGTGTGAATAAATACCCAACACCACAGAGGAAGGTAGAGAATAAGTATGCGAGAAACCACAAAAAATGACAGGATTGGAGTATGTACGGAAAGCTTACAAGGAGGAGCTTACACGGAAGAGAAGCAGAGATTTTTACTTCCACAGTCCAAGGAAAAGATGCAAAAAGACATTTCTTTTTCCTTTTCATACTCGAAGGCTAAAAATTCCTGAGGAGAATAAAAAAAATTCAGAACTTTTGATAAAAAAAAACAGACAGTTAGTTTGCCATAAAGAGGAAGACCAGTTCAACAAAAAAATCAGTACTATTGATATAAAGACAGACAGATAGTTTGTCACTGAGACAAAGACCACTTCAACACGTACAATTCCACATGATGCTGCAGAGAGGAGAGTGCTTGAGTGCGGGAAGCTGAATGTACAGTGAACATAGCGTAAGAAACTTATACTTATTTCACAAAGACGTGCGTATATTTTACCCCTGTTGCGTTGTCCAAGGGAGCCTGCAAAGATGCTCTTCGACCCCGCAACTTCAGGTCAGGAACAGAGTTCGACATGAGGCGCGACCTAGCCTATAGATGAGCAAAGTATAAATCTTAAAGAGAATAGTAAAAGGGTCCCTTTAGAAGGAGGCACTCTATGAATTTAATTCGTATTTTCTAACTGCTTAATAAAGTGGTCCTCTGCCTTTCCATTTACATGACTTGCATTAGTTGGTGAAATGTAAGAAAAGGGGACAACTTTCAGTACAAGGAGAGAAATCACTTATCTCTGATGATTGAGACCACAGTAGTGCAGTGGTTAGAGCACTCAACTTGGAAGGTGACAAACCCATGTTCAAGCCCATTGTGGGGCAATAGGAGGGGCATCCATGCTCAAGTTACTAGTTCCAATATCTATGTGTCCATCCCCATAATAGGGAGTAATAGTGGCTCATAAAATGGCAACTAGCAAAATTATTTCTGGTGACGGAGGAAAAAAAAACGCTGCCTTCGTTGTCCCTGAGTGTCATGTGAATCTTCCTTCCTGATTTCATTTCTTACCAAAGATCAGCTTACGTACATCAGCTGTTGCAGTCTTGCCCCCCTGGTGCCCCTCTCTCAGTTGGCTTTAGCAGAATATGGACTTATGACAAAAACACGGAGTTGTCACTGCCCTAGTTGTGTATTCTAAAAAATGCGTTACTGCAGTCCCAAAGTACATATCTAAGAAGGCATTCGTAAATGTTTTTTCTCTGAGGGGTTCACAACTTGTATGAGAAAGTTGGTTCATTTATTTTTCTACCTTAATTTTTTTTTTCTATTTCTTATATGTTTCATATAATTTAACAGTCCATATGTACAGATAAAGTCCGGAGAATTTTAACCAGTAAGTCTTTCCTAACAAAGGAATATGAATGGATTAATGTTTATTGGTGGTTAGAGCACTAAGCCCGGGAAATGGCAAACCCATGTTCGAGCCCACCTCAATGCATTAGGAAGGGCATCCAGCACTGATCTTCAAGCTCTAAATTATCTGTGACCACCCTCATGCAAATGGGAATTAAAAGTGATACATTAAATGGCAAAAACAACAACATGAGTTTAACAATTCCTGATAGATTATACAATAATGTCTCTCTAATGAAAAAACATCTCTTTTAATCTCCTTGTTTAAAATCATAACACGGCATAGTCCACAACCTAATTTGCATGTTATTTCATTAAGGTCCCTACAAAACTGGGATCTTGTAAAGATGAGTTACCTCAAAACTCCATGTAAAGTTAATTACCCAAAGAAATGATAGGTTACGTTAGGTTAAAATCAGGTGATTTTCCTTGTAAATACGAATAATCCTAGAGCACCCTGCGGTTGCTCTTCTTCAGAGAATCTTGTAAAGATGAGTAACCCTCAAATCTCCTTGTAAAGTTAAATGACCCTATAAATGGTTAGATTAGGTTAAAGTTAGGTATCTTACCCTGTAATTACGAATAACACAAGTACACATCTAGTTCTTCTCCTTAATCTGTAAGTACATGTATGGATATCCAGTACATATATCCATTAAATAAAGTTATTGTTGGTTCGTCTACAAATACAGCAGACGCAGAGGTTACCGAGTGTGTATATATGATGATATTTTCTTACCTGAGCTAATGTAACAGGTGATGGGGTCTTCTGTCCATTTGGAGACTCATTCTGGGCATCGGGATTATTCACAGCTTTCTTGACTATAAAATAAATGGGACAACAATTACTGAATGTATTGGAACTACGAATCAAAATGTTATTTTTTTTGTCATACAGTACACATTTTCCAGTCAGGGTCAGCAGCGTGCCACATCAACAAGTTTGCCATGAAAAAATAAATTTACAACAATATCATAAAACTTGACTAGTTATTTCTGATCATAAACTTTATATATAGTGAGAAAGATCAACCCAGTGTTTGTATCTTATGTCACTATAAATCCCCATTCAATTGGGGGTAGTCACAGACAGATGGAGTTGGGGGGATAAAGGCTGGATGCCCTTTCTGTCACCATGCGTTTGTCACTGGAATATTCCAAAATCCAAATGCAAGATAACAAAAATATTATGAATTGGTGATGGGGAAATAAGACTTCTTCCTTCCCATTTTTTTGCATGTCAAACAAGGAGATTAAAAGAGATGTTCCTTGCAAAAGAAAAAAAAGAATCTCATTTTCCTATTCTGCACTTGTCAGAAAAGGAAGAAAGATTTCCATTTTCCTATTCCTTGCTTGTTAAAGGAGATTAAAAGAGATGTCTATGGTGAAATGGAAGAAAATTCATTTTCCTATTCCTTGCTTGTCAAAGAAGGAGATTAAAAGAGATGCTCTTGGTGGCAGGGGAAAGAGAATTCCATTTTCATATTCCTTGTTTGTCAAAGAAGAATATTAAAAGATATGTCCGTGGTGGAAGGGTTGAGAGAATTCCAACTTCCTATTCCTTGCTTGAAAAAAAAAATAGATTCTTGGTGAAAGAGAGAAAGAATTTACATCCATATATCTTATAATTGTTTTTTTAAGAGAATACCTCTGCCCAGAGAGGCAGAAATAAGTATTATATTTTACTACGTTTCCGTTTTTCATTGTGACCATTTTGATGACACTGAAAGGAAGAGCACATATGTAGATATTTTGGGTGTCAAAATTAATCCTCATTCGAATCAGGGTGGGCAGAGACATAATGAAACTGGTAGATTGAGGATGGATGCCATTCCTAATGCCACATGACGGGAATGAACCTACATTAGTCACCTCCAAGGAAAAGGCAAATGTATGCATGTATACTCCCAAGTGACTCACCTATCTTTGGAGTAGATGGCTCTGAAGTTGGAGCGATCGAACTCTGCGGTTCTGGTAGAGGGATTAGAGGTGCTGTTAAGAGCCTATATTCCATATTGACATCATATAACGCATGACTGATGGAATCAGTGAGATAACGACGAACTTCATCTAAGTCCACTCGTCCTGATTCCCATACTTTGAACTGTAACATGGCTACTGGACCTGATAATAACATAAAAAAAGGCTTTATGTCATAGTTATTGATTATATGTTTTCAGAATTGTATTTGTTTGCCGTTTTACACGTCACTATTAATTCCCGTTATGAGGGTGGATGCTGATGGGTTGGAGCTGGGGAATTAAGGCTGGATGCCCTTCCTACTGCTCCCATGGTGGGCTCAATCGTGGTTGTGTCACTTCCTGCATTGAGTGCATTAACCACTATGCTACCGTGGTCCGAAAATACATGTCTTGGTTTTGATAGTGTATAAAGGCAAAGTATTTGAGGTTGTTCACGAAGGGATGGATGAATATACAGAGAAAAGACAGATGAGCAAAAAGATAGATAAACTTATAATTATGGAACTGTCTTTATATATACCAGTAATGATAAACAATATACACTTTTTAATAAACAGGGAAGATTAACAAAATATTGAAATGAGTGGAAAAGAGGGTCTCTTACAGAATGCAGTCATTTTGGGCAAGAAAAAGCTGGAAATGACATCTGCACAAAGATAGATATTTAGAGTACAGGTTCTCAGGAACATATCCTTATCAACCTATTTTTGAGCAAACAATCATGGTACACATCAGCAGAGAAACAAGGCATGCTAATTTAGTACAGATGACAGTGTTTCTTTATTAATATGTTAAACCACCAATCCTTTCATTTCAGAGGTAGGATACCATGGTAAGTTCTGTTACTACAACTTATCAAACCCAAAACCAGATTAATTACCAGGACTCTTGGCAAAGCTATGCGGATACTCTTGTGTCTGGGTCAAATCCTCAAATTCTTGCTTGGAGACTATGTCTTGATATCCGAGTTGACTAGGTCGTTGACAACTGAGAGCATGAAAAGGTTAGCTTTTCACATGAAATATTCAAAAGTTTTCATTTACAATTATGATATCACATTCTGAAATCCCCCATCTCTAACAGGTCTGTGTTAACCCCCATATGAATGTGGATTACATGTGACAAATGAAACTGTGCTTAAAAAGTTCTGACATAAAAAATATTTGAAATTTTTATCCAAAATTATATCATATCATGAAATCCCCCAACTTGAACAAGTCTGTGTCTACCCAAAAGTGAATGGGTAATAATTGTGACACATAAAAAGGGTTTATCCTTATAAATCTAGCAGGGTAGCAACAACTGTAGCAAGAGGAATAATGTAATGGGCTTAAGGCATACCCTACAATTCTCTCTCTGCTTTTGACTTTTGTTTTCATACAAAGAGAGATAAATAGAATGCCAGGACGTGAGGGATAGCCATCCCTCCATCCTCATCCCAATTAGGCACTTGCAAATGTGGATTACTTCTTCACCATCATTACAGAGATTCCTCTTTGCTGTCTCTTAATGACAAACAGGGACACCTGAGCTAAAAACTTTCTCAGTCTATAAATAAACCAATGTGGAATGCATTCATATTTTTATGATTAAATCGGATGTATTTCCAGCGCATATTTTGACTGATTACATTAGTGGCCACCATGGCTGAGTGATAATTCTCGCGACGTTGTTTTATCAGAACGAAGGTTCGTGGCCCACCAAGATCTGAACTTAGAAAGGGGATTCACTCAGGGTAACGATCACACTTGCCAAAACCTAAATCTTTCGCAAGAAGGCACCACCTAGTCCAGTGATTCCCAACTGAGGTTCGTGTAATCCAGGGATTCCGCCGACCATCAACAGGGGTTCCTCGAGAAACCGTAAAATAATTATGTGCAATTACAAAATGACAGCGATCTTAATTCATAATTCCAACTCAACAACATGTCACAAACACTTTCCAGACACCAACATACTCATACGTGTCAGTCAGTACAATGTATATAGTAATGACAGCAAATAATAAGCACAGAATTAAGAAAAAATTAGTGTTACTGCCGGTGCGGGATACGCCCTTCATTCCTACTCCGCAAGTTTGGCGATACAGGGGTTGGGTAGGAGGGTGATGCAACCCCGTACGAGTATCATGCGTGTCATAATATTATTGACTTATTAGTGTGAACTCTCGTGTGATGTCATTATAGATTTCATATGAATTATATTGCTCAAGAACTTCTTTAAAAAAATAATACATATATTAGTATATTATATACATGAGTTCCTTGGAATATGAAAAATTATTACAAGATTTCCTCCATGGTGTAAAGGTTGGGAATCACTGACCTAGCCCTTAGTAGAAAAGGGAGTCTGTGACATTAATTCGATCACATATTGATTGATTGTATTTCTATTGTAGGGAAGAGGAGATTTTAGGCATGCACTAGTGTCAATGAACTTAATGGCTTTGTGCTCTGGCATGATGAGTCCACCACTGCCAATGCAGTCCTGTCTAATGGTGAAGTTTTGAAATGCGAAAAGTTCTGTGTAACTAATGAGGATATATTTCAAAAGAAACTTTTAGGTATATATTCTGTATGCTAGCTGCGCATAAAGTAAATGAATAACCACCCTTTTTCAATAGACAGCACCTTCTTGTGAAAGACATTGGTTCTGGCAAGTGTCACCGTTATTTTGATTGAATGTCGTACCTAATCTCAGACTGTCGCGAGCGTTACCAATCGGCCGCAGTGCCACCAATGTACACACTATAATCAATGATGTACAGGCAAACTTGTAATATACAGTAAATAAACTTGGAGTTGAAGCAACTTACCCAACGTACTGAACAGTATTATCCATGCCGTCTACAAACGAGAATGCTATACAGGCAATCCCTTTAGCTGCAGATTTTCTGGGTCTCACAAAGAGAAATATGTTTGGTTCACTGCATAAATCTTGATCAGTGGCAGAGAAGTCCTGAAATGAAATGGGTATGAATTATTTAGGGACTATAGCGATGGTTTCTTTTATGTTCACTATATGGTAGATGATGTGAATATTTTGCAGTGTTCTTTTGGGTGTGAGAAGGATGGACAGAACAATAATTAGTATATTAGAGGAGCAACACGGGTAGGATGGTTTGGGGACAAGGTGAGCGAGGCGAGACCGAGATGGTTTGGGCATGTGCTGAGGAGGTAAGAGGGGTACATTGACAGAAGGATGCTGAGGATGGTGCTGTTGGGCAGGAAGGGGAAAGGTAGGTCAAAGAGAAGGTTTATGAATGCAGTGAGGGAGGATATGAGGGTGTGTGGTGTGATGAAGGAGGATGCAGGGGATAGGGTGATATGGGGATGATTGATTTGCTGTGGCAACCCCCTAATGGGAGAAGCCAATAAATTTGAAGCCAATAAATTATAGGATCTAATATAATGATTAGAGAAATGACACACAGGGGAACAGAGAAAGCAGTGTTGTGTGTGCCTCACCACAGTTATCAACTGTTCTGTGGCATAAAAAAAACCCAGTAAATAAATATACATCGCAATAAAAATAAATATCCACTTACCTGAAAATGATGTTCAGGACGACTGTCAGCGAATTTTGGATGGATAAATCCGCACGAGATCATATTCTGTTTTAGATAATAGCCGACTGCTTGTAGGTACGGCAGGGCATATGCACTCACTGTGTACCTGTCAAAAAAGAAGACATGTCTGGTGATTACTTTAGCAAAGAAGTAATCTCTTTGATGTGTTACAATTAGTCCCCTTTCAAATGGGGGTGGACACAGCCATGTTGGAGCTCATGGGGATTTAGGGCTGGATGCCCTTCCTTATGCCCAGTGGCAGGATTGGATCCAATTAGTCAGGCTTGTCACAACCTGACTCATGCGCTCTGCCACTGAGCTACTGCAGTCTTTAAGGGAAGGATTTTTAGTACAAAATAAAAATACACAGTGCGCTATTAATGTAACTTACTGGAGAGTAGTCTTCGGGGGAAGGTAAGGAGGCTGAATGAAATGTACGTCTTCAGGAGTTAATTTATGTTGAGGGTTACTCCACAGCATAAGACAGATAGCCTCGACGACTGCCTCGTCCAAACGATTCTGCAACATTCTCACAAGCTCTTCTTTGATTGCCGGTCCTGATAGAAATTAAATACAAATATTCAGTGATATTTAATAACAATATTTTATATATATAATACAGAAGCCATAATCCCCATTATATGGGTTGATTAGTTGAGTCAAAGCAAAAAAATTTTCCCCGTCCCCTTTCTATGCCCCTTTAGCTGAATTTTTATGACACACAGGAGAATAAGGAAAAGTTATTCTTGCTCCTCTCCCTAAGGGGACGAAGAATACATTTAATAATGATACAAATTTTAGAAATTAGATAATCTATCCTGCTGCATATGAACCGGGCAGCATGGCTTTTGCATATCCTGTTTATGCCTCGCCTCTTGATTAATTTTCCCAGCGAGAAATATCACACAGATAGGATGGGCTTTACAGGGCTCCTATTCCACTACATAGCTTATTTGTAACCAACAGTGGGTCAAAAGTTGGTCTGGTATACTTAAAAGACCTGAGTTACGACCATCTTTTTCCACAGTGGAGAAAATTACATTTCATGCTTAGACATATTGCTTAGCCAATACCAACTCAGCATGAATAATAATGACATTTAATGAGACAAGAAGTCTAACTGCATCATGGAGGCAAGATTATAAGTACAGTACACATATAGCTGTCCTGCAATTTGAAAAAGGCTCAGGACTGATCGATATATATTGAGAACAGGGGACTGCCGTGCTAAGTGGTTATAGCACTTTACTTGGAAAGTGATGGACCCATGATTGAGCCCACTGCAGGGGATTAATAGTGATATATTGACAACAGTGTGTTACATGAGAAGAAAATTCTAAAAGAATTTCACAGGTTCACCATACAGTACCTGGTTCGGCAATACCGTGCACTGTCAATACAATGTAATGACTCCGCTTGCGCTGTGCCGGCGCAGAGGGAACACCTTCCATTATGACGTCCTTCTCACCGAATGAACTGACTCGCGGTCGAAGCTCCTAAAAGGATATTACGAATAAAGTGAAGATTGAGTGAGGCACAGATATATCTCTATTAAGCAGTCATTGATGCTGAATTTTAAAATTATAGTGAAAAAAAATGACAGTATTGGAAACTGTAGAACCATTTTAAATAATTATATGTTTTTCTATCTTCTCTTTTCCCTTTTCCTCATCCAGTTGTTAGATTCTAGGAGTCATCTGGTTTACAGTCTATAATGTTTTCCAGCTGGGCTTGTTGCTTGGCCTATGATAATAATATCAATAATAATAATAATAATAATATTAGAAATAATAATAATAATAATAGTAATAATAATAATGGAAATATTGTAAAAATAATAAAAGTAGAAATTATAATAATAATAGTAATAGAAAAATAATAATAAAAATAATACTGATAATAGAAATAATAATAATAAAAATAACACTTACAGTTTTGAGCACTACCGGTTCATCATCTCTACAGCCACGTTTTCCCAGCGAAACAACTGAGGAACTGTGAGATAAAGCTCCTTCATCTCTTCTATTCTCAACCTGAGGAGATGCTGGGATGACCTGATGTTCGTTCAACCTGAAATTTATTTACAAATATTACTTATTACATCTAAAATTGTGGCCGCCACGGGCAGGTTGGTAACACACGCAACTTTGATTTGTCAGGTCGTCTGTTTAAGATCCGCCACGGTCTGAAGTTAGAGAGGACATTCACTTAGGGTTACGGTCTTGATGCCAAAACCAAAGTCCTTCAAAAGAAGGCACTCTTCCAGCCCTTAGTAGAAAATAAATTTTTTGACGTAAAGTCTGATCATCTCTTATTGTCTAAAAATGACTCACTATGTCTAACAGGGGAACTGCAGCAGTGCAGTAGTTACAGTATTTGACTTAAGAAGTGACAAACCTGAGTTCACCCACCACGGGGCATGTGATAGAACATCTAAATTCCTCAGCTCCTACTTGTCTGTGTCCACCCCATTCGAATAGTGACACATACAATGGAATTATAAATAGAATGAAGAAATGGCAATAAACCTTATCAATAGACAAAATGAGAAGATTTGAAACGAAGATAAAAGTATTTAATTTTTATTATCATCATCATTATTATTATCATTATCATCACAAGCCAAGCAACAGGCCCAGATGAAAAACACTACTGACTATACCTAAGATAAAACACGTTTGGGCCACTGCCTGAGGTGTCTTCATACACAAACATATTCTTCCTATTGTTGACGAAAATTGGATTCAGAATGGTGCACAAAGCTTGGATGCCCTTGCTGCCCACTTTACCAGCACAGAGTTTCAGCTTAGGATGTAACTCAAATTTGGTTTCCCACACGACAGGACAAGAAAAAGCACCTGTCCTAAATTTCAGACTTGCTTCCAGTACGCCTTTAAAGGCACCATCATTATCTGGAAAATAAAAATACACAAATCATATTTACTTCAAGGATGCCTTTAAGACACAATCATTATCTGGAAAATTAGAAATACTCAATTCAGACATATTACCAGGATGTCTGTAAAGGCACCTTATATATGGAAATAAGAAATACATGCATCAGATTTGCTTCCAGCATGCCTTTAAAGGCACCTTCGTTATCTGGAAATATTAAGTATACCCATCAGACTTTGTTCTAGGATGCCTATAAAGGCCTACTACTATCTGGAAGTTGGCAATACACAGATTAACTAAACTTGTAGCTTTATAAAGCTAGCAGAAGTGCGACTGCCCTCTAGCCAAGGAATATGTAGATGTGATTTTGAGGATTTACCTATTAATTTTCATGATTAAACATGATGCCCTATCTGATCTAAGCAAGAGGTGGG
>JAXCGZ010013425.1:50000-105723 GCA_037179515.1 Halocaridina rubra | reverse complement strand
GTGATTACCTAATTGTGATTACCTAATTGTGTTTACGGGAAAGAGCCCAAAGCTCGTATCTTCCCGTCTCCTGATCGGTTCCATTTTTAGACTTAGTGATGCTTATCATACCTGTCCTTAAAACTATGGATTGAGGTAGCATTAACTACCTCCTCGCTTAGCGAATTCCAATTATCAACTACTCTTACACTGAAAAAGTATTTCCTTACATCCTGCAAACAAGTTTTCTTCCGAAGCTTCAAACTATGACCTCTAGTTCTAGAGCCAGCCATATCGAAATATCGATCCCTATCCACTCTATCATAACCATGAAGGAATTTAAAGACTGTCACCATATCCCCCCTTACTCTTCTAGCTTCGAGTGATGGCAAGTCTAATTCCCTCAGCCTCTCATCATAACCGAGATTGCGTATTTCTGGCACCAGTTTTGTGGCATGTCTTTGAACTTTTTCAAGCTTAGCTATGTGCTTTTTCAAGTGCGGATTCCAAAAGGGGGCTGCATATTCGAGTTTTGGCCTCACATAGGTTACATAAATATTTCTGAACATTTCCTTGTCCATGTGCCTGAAGGCTACCCTTACATTTGATAAGAATGCATATGCTGCCCTTACTACGCCATTTATGAGCGTAGTATGAGCGAATATATGGCAGTACCCACAAATAAAATGTCGTAAGTAATACGAACAAGTACAGTATCGCGGTCGTGCCTGCGTATGAGCGCGTATATGGCAGTACCCACAAATAAAATGTCGTAAGCAATACGAACAAGTACAGTATCGCGGTCGTGCCTGCGTATGAGCGCGTATATGGCAGTACCCACAAATAAAATGTCGTAAGTAAAATTCTGGAGTGTTACCAAAAGGGCACAGATCCTATGCAAAATACACCAACGATAAGCTAACAGCTTACTAGGCAGCCAGATTACACATTTCTACTAGTAATGAGAAAATTTATTTTCATGTGACAACTCAGACACATGAAAGGCTTAGCCTAGGCTCGATAAATGACACCAAAGTTTTTCTTCCAATCTATGAGCAGTCAATGCTTGAATATAAAACACAATTATAAGCAAAAATACTTAATATGCTTTCTCCCAATTCCTAATTCCAAGGAAATATTAACAATTCCTAACAAGTATCACCCTTTAACGGATATATAAAACACAAATGCTTTAAAGCTCAATCTTATCACGCAAATAAATGAAATTTTATATAACACGTTTTCTCGTCATGCAAAATTTCTAAAGTCTGTTACCACATAATCTCATGTAGATTTCCTGATAGATTGTTTACCACATGGGAAACAAGAAAATATTAGTTACCATTATCAATATTGAAAATAAAGAAAAATTTCTTATCCGCAACGTTTCTAGCGCGAAAATTTTTGTGTGCAGCCTATAATTCATTCATTTCAATAATCGAGCCAATGGTAATCGGGTTTCATGTGCAATGTTAAAAAGCAAAATAAAAATAAATTTATAAAATCAGTCTGTCTGTTCGAGTCCCTGTTCGGGCGCCAAACTGTGGGGGGGTTTAATGATGGTAGAGTGTTTTTAAGATTCTGTTTTACTAAGGGGACTCAAAGTACCGAGCTCAGTTAAGAGCTCACAAACAGACAGGACAGATATTTGTACTTGAACACCCCATCTATATTACCATTAGTCAGTTAAATGAAACTCAGAATTCAACTTTCTTTTAATTTTGGAAATGCAATGACATTAAAAGAATTGAATTAAATTTCTCAAATTAAATTTTATGAAATGCTGCCTCGAATCCCGGAGGAGGTGAGTATGAGTTCGTTTCCCGGCACCACGGACGTATGCCAAGACTTTGGCCTCAACTCGATGATTACCTCTGTCACACAGGCAGAGTAGAATACAGGACACTGCAATTTCAGAAACAGAAATGACACACTGTTTATAATGGGAAACTGAAAGCATGAGCACACATATAATGAGTTTCCAATGTCATTCTACTGGATGAATATATATAGGTTATTCACAGCTAACCAGAAATATTTATGCTACCATAATAGCATACACAACATTAATTCTTTACTGGTTTTAAAGAAAATAATATATTCACAATAAATGAAGAATAAGCAAGACAAATACAGTACTGTATGTATTCCTTAAATTGTGGGCAACCACAAAAGTTGCAATGCTTATTACTGATATGCAATTAATATGGTAAAACACTCTATTTAGGATAAAGGAAGAATCTACGAGATAAATACAGTATTCATTCACTTTTAGTTATCAAGAACTTTGCAATGAGAAAAAGGGTGCAAAACCACCTTTTGAGGTATTTGCAACTTATAACTCAAAACACTTTATCCCCAACATATGAAGAATTAGCAAGATAAATATGGTATGCATTCATTAAATTGTGGTTAACAAGAAATATTTGCATAGCCAACTGGGAAAAATTACCTTTTGAATATTTGCAATTTTGTTTTTTGGCAAATAGCTTTATTGACGAGTTTTTAAAGTAAAACACTTTATTTACGATGATAGAAAGGGGTGAAATGAAATTAGAATTTATTAGGAAGAGAGATAGATTTTTACGGGCTCATAACCAGTCTTCAGAGGATGAGATTTTCGTTTATCACATTCAGTGAAAAGAAACTTCTCAGCAATATATATATCAGCTGTAATTTACAGGTTAAGGAATTAACTTTGGCATGTGAGATTCCAGTGTGGTAATCTACAAAATTTCGTGTGACTGGGAATGGAATCTGAGAATAGAAATCCATAAGATTTATCCAGTAACGAATGTAACTAATTCTCGAAAATAAACCAATTTGCTTGACCCACGAGCTTTACCATACACTATCCCTCACCTTGTTGTGCTAGATGAATTCCTTGTTGTGCTAGATGAATTCCTGTGAAGATGCCACGTAAAAAGATTTTAAATAAACTTAGACTACCCAGGCGAGATGTTGCCTCTGGGCAGTCTCAGCTCCAAAAAAGAGCGTCTCCTTGTTCCTCGTGACGTCATCTGTAGGAGACATTCCTAGAGCAGTAATTGGCTCTGATATCATTTTAAGGACTATTTTAGTGGTGGTCCCTGGCAGGCAATTATAGCAGAGATGAAAGGGAGAGACAGTATTTTTAGGTGCAACAAGTGGAAGCAAATAAAATAAAACGAGAAATAATAATGAAAAGTTAGGTTACTGGATTTAATCTCTCTTAATTTTCTTGGCTCGTAGCAGACGGAAAAATAGGAGCAGCCTTTATATTGGGGCTATACTTCTACACGTACAAGAAGAGTAAATAAGCTATATTTACAATTAGCTATAAGCTAAAATACAAATTGCAAATAATCATAATCTGCGAAAGTCAAGAAGTGGGAATTATTTTATTAGTTAGAAAATGACAGTTATGTTAAAGGGAATTAATTTTTTTAGTTAGAAAATAACAGTTATGTTACTAATTTATTTAATAAGGCATCTAACAGCCTCTGTTGACATTGAGCGAAACACTCTGTCACACTTTGAAGATGCAATTTGTTGCAAAGGGGCAGCGATAGCATCAATGTGTGGAATGATCCATTGGTAGTAGCTGACACTACCCAGGAATGATCTCAGTTGACTGACAGTAGCAGGTTTCTCCATATCCTTAATAGCTTGCAGCTTGTCCTGTAAAGGGGACATAACTCCTTCTCCGACCAAGTGGCTGAGATACTGCAATTGTGTGAAGCCAATCTCGCATTTGGAAGGCTTTAAATGAAGTCCATGGTGGTTCAGACGAGCAAGAACTCTGCGAAAATTCATGAGGTGCGATGACCAATCCTGAGACTGCACCAAGATGTCATCTATAATGCATGAAACATTGTCAAGGTCCTGCAATACTGTCCTCATGAGTCGGATGAAGCAACCAGGAGCATTCACCATACCAAAAGGCATGACCCTGAACTGGTATAGACCATATCTTATGGAAAAGGCTGTTAGAGGCTTGGTAGTCTCGCTCAGCGGGACTTGCCAAAATCCACTGGTCAGATCCAATTTGGACATGCAGCGGGCTCGAGAGAACAACCAAAACATATGCTCAGCTTCGGCAGTGGGTTCTCCATCAAAGATATTACTGGAGTTAAACTTACAACAGTCAAGGCAGAACCTGTGACTGCCATCTCGCTTACACACTGCCAGTAACGGTGAACACCAAGGTAAAATGCTCTTTTCAAGTATTCCAAGGAGGACCCAAGTGTCAAAATCTTCCTTCAGCTGTAGGGACAGCTGGTTGGGAAGGCCATAGGAATGCTAAAATGGCTCTGGGTCAGTCATTCTCATATGATGCTAAAGGTAGCAGTAGTGCCTAGGAGGTCGTTGAAGACATTCTCGTAATCCTCTAATAGCTTGTTTAGCTGTTTCCATTGACTCGTTTGCAGTCTGGAGTTAATAATGCAATTACTCACACTTTCCCTTTCGGTATGTGGGAATGGCAGGATCCTTACCATCATCAAAAGTTAAGGTTTTGTCTTTAATTGAGAGGGCAGTGGCTGCGGCCAGAGGGGCTTCTTCCAAAAAACTCCACTCCCGTAAGTCCGTTTCCACCGCAAGATAGGAGTCTTCCAATATAGGAGGTAAGGGGTGGCTATAATGGAACACCTGTGTTTCTGCAGCCTCACAAGTAATGTTAATGCTGAGGGCACCAATATGGGTTGCAAAGAGTGCCAACGCAAGATGCCTGTGGGCCTCCAGGTCCTCATGATACAGCTTCAGCTGGTTAATGTGGTATTTCCAGTTATTGCCATCAATATTTAACAAGTAATTGCCAGGGGTCATCCAGTGTACCACAGTGTACGGTCCTTTCCAGTGTAGCATTAGCTTGCTAGTATCTGTTGGAAGAAGTAACAGAGCTCGATCCCCGGGTGTCATGGCATGACCGGACTTGATTGTCAAAGGGGAGGTTGGCAGTCTGCTGGTGACCCTTAATGGTTGACTAATTGTCCAGTTTTCTAGGCCTTTATGAGATGGGACAAAAACTTCAAAATATACTCATGGACGTCCCTATCGTCATCCTCGATGGTAGTTAGTCTCAAAATTCTGCCAAGACTTCCACTGGTCCTCTGATCTTATGACCATAAATCAGCTTGAAAGGCGAGTATCCAGTAGTGTTGTGGGGCGTGTCTCTGAAGGAGAAAAGTGCAGCAGGGACATACTTGTCCCACTGCCTGGGTATATTTATCACTAACTTGCACAAACATTGCTTCAATGTCCCGTTATAGCATTGACATGCTCCATATGAGTGAGCATGATAGACACTTTTACAAATGTGTTTCATTTCTAAGAGGTTACAGAAGGCCTCAAAGTGCCTACTTGTAAACTGACTTACATTGTCAGAAGTGACCTGCCCAGGGAAGTCAACACTGGAGCAGATTTCATATAAAGCCTGAGGTACTGCTTCGGTTGTAATAGAAGATACTGGCACTGAATCTGGGTGCCTTGTTGCCAGGTTGCCGCATGCCAGGAGTAACTGTTTCCCTGTGGATGAAGCTGGATTAATAGGATCTAATATGTTAATAGCAACTTTGGAAAATGGCTCCGTTGAGAGCTTAGTTATGCCTTTAGGGACTTTCAGCACCTGTGTCGTAGAAGTGGATTGACAGACAGGGGAGGAGCCCACGTAATGTCTACCTTGGCACACATGTTTGGTCATGCAATGGCCTTCTGAAGGATGTGGTGAGTTATTGCTTTGCCTCTGTGTCCACTCAGATGTAAATGGTGTGCCACATGCATAGCCTGGTGGCCCAACAAAGTACGCACCACCAACTGTCTGAAGGTGTGGCCATCTTTAGTCACATGTCTACAAAGGATTCCATCTTTAAGGGTATAAGCGATCTAGCCTCCTACTCTCACCATGAGGGTTCTTCCCTCGGTGGCCTGTTGCATCCAGCGTTTGAGACAGGGGCAGTCCTGCTGCAGTTTGGCGAAGTCTGGACGGGACCTCAGTGGCTCTAGAATGGAATCATCTGGTAAAGGAAGGGAAAACTCTCCGGTTTCCACATTATGAGAACTAACTGCACCTGACTCAATGGAGTCAGTCAGAGAATCATCCAAATTCCTGGCGTCATAGCCAGCAGTTGCTGCTGAAATGGCTTGTTGTGACTTCGCCCGAGGGATGTTCCAGTGAGAAAATTCCTCATGGTAGAGGTCAGCCTACAAGAGAGGAGCTAGGTTCAGTACATGACCCAGCCAGACTGGGTACATAAGCCCAATCAATGCCACAGCTGGGGCTTTTCCCTTGTAGTATTTCTAATCCCGGTCAATGACACAGCAGTTTTGTATCTGAGATATTCTTTCAGCAACCCGCACAAAAACAACTTTGCCAGTGAAATCTTTATCCCTGACGAATCTCTCGTCAACAAATATGCCACTGGCTCCTGTGTCAAGGGCTATCTCATCTTCCACACCATTTATGGTTCCCAGACATTTTGGGACCATCTCGGGATCATCATGTTCAGTGAATTCCACATTGACAAGTTTGTATGGTGGTTCCTCGCCGTTATCCTCAGTGGCGCTTTTTGGCCTTGTATCTACAGCATGGGCCGAGTGAGTGGGCAGATGGTTATGCATGCTGCCACTGAGAGAGGGATTGTGGTGGCTCTTAGAGTTCGTCTAAAAACTCTAGGAAGATGGAGCAGGGTAATTGCCCTTGCCTCTGAACTGCTGAGGCTTAGGACTTACCAAGTCATCTTTCTTGAGTGTGAGGAGGATGAGCTGGACTAATGAAATTCTGATAAGGGCCCTTATTCTTCCCGTTCCTGTGATCTCCTTTCCGGTGAGAATCATGGCCTGCTATGGAGGAGATGACATTCTGAGAGCCTTCTGGCTTGTACAGTGGTAATGCGCTGGCCTTGCATTTGCCAGGTCGATGGGTCGTGCCTCGTCCAGGCAAGTGAGTTTAAACTGTTTACTGGGGAAGTTACTGCTGTGGCTGAGCACCACAGTGGGGGTTGGGGCCTGTGCTGGCTGGCAACCACCGTATGAGTCCTCCATGACCCGTTCCACCCATCCATGGCTGGAGGATCTGAAACAACAAAAACCAACACTCTGAGGACGAGTCTTGGGATTGGTCCTTCTTGCCCTCATAATGTCACAGACATGTACTCCAGGCTGGTTGTGCTGGAGGTACTCATCCACAGCAGCTAAACTTTTCTTGAAGTTGATATCATCCTTAAGCTGAATCCTTACATATGCAACGACATCCATAGGAAGGTCGTTGGCAATTGACTCAAACATCAAGAACGAATGCCAGTTCTCAAAATTACACTATACAACACGCAACCAATCATTAAAAAGAGGTGAGCCTTGCGTTTGCCAAAGGTACTACTCCTTCAATGGGAAAGTAGAAACATTTCTAGCACGATGCTCGCTGTCAAAAAGTTCTGCGAGGCAAGGAGGGTGCTTTTAACTTTCTTGTAGTTCCTTGGTTGCAGGTGGTCTAGTTCATCGACCAGGGCGAGCAGACGGGGTGGCATGGAGGCGAGCAGCCAACGACTCTTCTCAGCCTCTATGCCTTCGCTAGCTAACGCAAGACTTCAAAAAAGTGGATGTAAGTATCAAGCAGTTGCTTGCCGTCATCCACGTATTTTCATTTTGGAGGGATCCTCTCACAAGGCTGGTCCCCATTTCCGGGTGAAAGACCACTGTCTGGGGTTGCTGCTCGAAGCCGAGCAAGCGCAAGCTCATGTTTGCGTTGTGCTTGTGCCTATGCCTGGTGGTAATCATGTTGAACTTGTACCTGCGCCTGTTCTTTAATCCTGTTGTGCTTGCTTACTTTCATATTTCACTTGTGCCTGCTCCTGCCCACTTGCTTTCATCTCCAGCTCGGCTCAATGTTTAGCCATCTTGTCATGAGCCCACTCATGGAGCTTTGGTCATGGGGAATAGTAGTATTTCTCACCTATAGCAATCATCTTGTCCAGGTTACTCACCTCATCAAACGTTTTGATGGTTTCCTGTGACTGCCTGGTTTGCATGTTAGTTTCATGTGACTGCCCAGTTGCCATGGTGGTTTCCTAAACAGTCAGTAATGAAGTACCAAAACAAACAAACACAAAAAAAAGTAAATCTCTACAATAGAAAAAAAATGAAAGAACCACGTAACACCAAGGAAAGAAATAAATTCAATACCACAGTTCAAACTTAAATGTAACAGTGATCCCAAAACCTCCCCATGAAAGTAACTCAAAATACAAACAAGTGCAACAGCAGCAAAATGTTGCAAAACAGTACATGAAACACTGGTTGTACAGGATTGCAGTTGTTACTGTTTAGCAGCAATATGCAGCAGTTCCTGCAGTTATGATGAAAATGAAAGGAATGAGCAACAACGAATTTTACCGACAAGCACCCAGTGCAAGAGAATACAAACAAGTAAAGTATAGCGGTTGTGCCTGCGTATGAGCACGTATATGGCAGTACCCATATATAAAATGTAGTAAGTAAAATTCTGGAGTGTTACCAAAAGGGCACAGATCTTATGCAAAATACACCAGAGATAAGCTAACGGTTTACAAGGCAGCCAAATTACACATGTGTCTACTGAAAATAAGAAAATTTATTTTTGAGTGACAACTCAGACACATGAAGGGCTCAGCCTAGGCTCAAGGAACAACACCAAAGTTTTTCTTCCCAATCTATGAGCAGTCAATGCTTGAATATAAAACTCAGTTATAAGCAAGTTACTTAATATGCTTACTCCCAATTCCTAAATCCCAAAGAAATATAAACAAATCTTAACAATTTTCACCCTTCAACGGATATATAAAATACTAATGCTTTGAAACTCAATCTTATCATGCAAATTGATGAAATCTTAAACAACACATGTTCTCGTCATGCAAAATTTCTTAATTCTGTTACCACATATTCTCGTGCAAATTTCCTGAAATTTTGCTTACCACATGGTATACAAGCATAATATTAGTTATCGTAATTAATTTTGAAAATAGAAAAAAAATTTCCGATCGGCAACATCTCTAGCGCTAAATCTTTTGTGTGCAGCCTAAGGTTCATTCATTTCAATAATCCGAGGCTATGGTAATTGGGTTTCATGTGCAATGTTAAAAAGCAAATTAAAAATGAATTTAGCAAAATCAGTCTGTCTGTCTGGGTCCCTGTTTGTGCGCCAATTTTTTGTGGCGTGGGGAGGTTGTTAAGTTTGTTTTACTAAGGGGACTCAACTGAACTTGGTTAAGAGTTCACAAACAAACAGGACATTTATTAAGTTTGAAAATTACCCGTGCAACCGCTACTCGTTTAAATGGAAATCAGACTTCAACTTTCTTTTAGTTTTGAAAATGCAACAATGCAAAAAAAAATTGAATCAATTCTTAGTGCTGTAATAAATATAGAAATTTAATTTTATGAAATGCTCCGTCGAATCCCGGAGGTGGTGAGCACGATTTTGATTCCCGGCACCATATATCGATGCCAAGACTTTGGCCTTAACTCAACGATCACCTCTGTCACAAGATTAGAATAGAGGACACTGCAATTGCAGTAACAGTAATGCCACACCGTTAATAATGGGAAAACCGAAAGCGCGGGCACACAAATAACGAGTTTCCAATATTATTCTATTGGATGAAAATATATTGGTTAGTCACAGCTAACCAGAAATATTAATGCTACCATAAGAGCATACAAAACCATTAATTATTTGCCGGTATTACAGGAAAACAATTTATTCACAATATATGAAGAATAAGCAAGACAAATACAGTATGTATTCCTTAAGTTGCGGCAACCACAAAAGTTGCAATTCTTATTAATTAGCAATGTATATGGTAAGGCACTCTATTTACGATAGAGGAAGAATCTACGAGATAAATATAGCATTCATTCAATTTTGGTTATCAAGAAATATTTGCTATGCAAAAGGGGCAAAACCACATTTTGAAGTATCTGCAACTTATTAGTGAAAACACTTTATCCCCAATTTATAAGGAATCAGCAAGATAAATACAGTATGTATTCATAAAATTGTGGTCAACAAAAACATTTGCAAAGCCAACAGGGTAAAATTACTTTTAATTATTTGCAGTTTATAGCATAAAACACTTTAGTTAAATGATTAATTACTTGCAATCTAAATAGTAAATAACTTTATTCACGAGTTTTGCTGTAAAACACTTTATTTACAATGATAGAAAGAGGTGATGTGAAATTAGAATTTTTTAGGAAAAGGGGTAGGTTTTTACATGGTCATAACCAATCTTCTTCTGATGAGATTTTTGTTTGGCACATTCAGTGACAGAAATTTCTTATCAATGTATATCGGCGATACTTTCCAGGTCAAGGAATTAAGTTTAACAAATGAGATTCCAGTTAGTTAATCTACAAAAGTTCGTTTTGTATGGGAATGGAGGCTGAAAAATTTTTCGTAGGATATAACCAGTAAACTATTTGACCAGGTACGAATTTAACCAGTTTCACGAATTCCCAATTTGCTTGACCAACGAGCTTTACTATACACTATCCCTCACCTTGTTTGTGCCAGATTACTTCCTGTGAAGACACCACATAAATAAGGTTTGAAGTAAGCTTGACTACTGAGGCAAGATCTTGCCTCTAGGTTGTTTAGCCGTCAAATGAGGACGTTTCAATGTCCCTCTTGGTGACGTCATCTGTAGGATATATATCCAGAGAAGAAACTTGTTCATATCATATTCGAGGGCTACTGTAGTGGTGGTCCCTGGCAGGGAATTATGGCAGAGATGCAAGGAAGAGACAGTATATTAGTTGCAACAAGTGGAAGCAAATAAAAAAACGAGAATTGTAATGGGTAGAATAGATTACTTCGAAACAATCTCTAGAATGTTCAAATAACAAAGAAGCTACTGAAATGTATCTGGACAGGCTTATGACATATCAGCAGGGTCAAATTTATAACAAAATTATCAGCAAGAGCAATTTTTATAATATAAAAATTTTTTCAGCAAGAGCTATTTTATCATAATAAAATTGTAAAAAAAAAGTATCTAACCTACTCGCTAGGATCATGGCATCGTTCATGAAGAAAAGGAATGATCAGAAAACAGAAATAGTGGGGAGACTTTTATATTGGGATCATGCTTTCTACATGTACAAGACTATTAAATAAAATATATTTAAAATTTGCTACAAGCTGAAATATAACTTGCAAATTATTATAATTTGCAAAAGTCAAGGAGTGAGAATTATTTTAGTAAGAATAAAAAAAACAATCATTAGTCACTAAGTTAACTAATAAGGCATCTACTACAGCTTCTGGTGACCGAAACCAAACCAAACTCTGTCACACATACATAACATCTTGCAAGACTTTTCAGTTTTTCATTACCTGGATGAGTATCATGTAAGTTCTTAGTTATAGCAGTTTGTCCTTGGGGTAGCATCACTACTCTATTTCCCCACAAAAGACACACTTGCACAACACTTAATTCATGTCTACGGTCAAAGTAAGGCTTTAAGTTTTCCTCACAATTCTGAGATACATTCCAACCTGGCAAAATTTGCTTACAAACTTGTGAAAGTAAATGATCATGATCTGTCCAGTGACGAATGTCTGCAAAATTTACTCCAGTAAAATTTATCCTATCCAGCAACAGTACATCCTAACCAACAAGAACTAAAACTTCAAAATGATTTTTCTGCTGTATAGAAAATCTTGATAAACAATCAGCATTTGGAATTTCCCATCCTGGTCTATGCATTAAGTTATAAGAGTAAGCAGATAAAAGTAAAGACTGTTGTGCCTAAGATACCCCTTTAACTAGTGCTAAGTCTTCTATTGTACACTCAGGAAGTGTTTTCTATTATTTAGGTTTGACAACCACAAATAGTGTGTTTCGATCCTTCTAACAAGTGTTTCGATCCTTCTAACAAGTGTTTCGATCCTTCATACAAGGATTTCAATCCTTTTTACAAGTGTTTCAGTATTATTCAGTATTACCGATTGTTCTCATTTCATTTATGTGTATTTGTATAGTTTTAAAATTTATAATCTTCTACAAATGGTGTAATGAAATAAAAGCAGTTACATTATAGTTGTGTATACATAGCCACCCCACTTCATCTTTATAACAGTAACAACGAGAATGGGATATGCATTATAATGACTACAAATCATACACAATTATAGATCTTCATAGAGCTTTACAACTATCTACTTATCTTGAACAGGTAAGAAACATAACAGTGGCGACGAGGATGGGATATGTATTATAATGACTACTCATACACAATTATAGAGATTCAAAGAGCTTTACAGCCATCTGCTTATCTTGAACAAGTAAGAATCATGACAGTGGTGGTGAGTGGTAACGACACTAGGCAGAGGATGCAGCACATCTGGCACCAACCAACTTTTGGCAGGAGTGTGTAACTAGCCCACAGCAATCAACCACAACCATGGTGCTCGATCTAGCCATGCCCCGAGTGTTTTCCATACAAGAGGAACCTTCCACTGTTGCACAGAGGTGGAGCAAGTGAATAGATTCGTTTGACATCTACCTGAAAGCCATATGAGTCACCAAAGATGTGTAGAAGCATACCCTACTACTCCAAGTAGCAGGCCTAGAGGTACAGGAGGTGTGTAAATCCCTCACACCTGCAGGAAATACACTTCAACAAAATATTGATTGCCTGTGGGAAGGTTGCTAAGTTTTTGTTTTACTACGGGGACTCAAAGTACTGAACTCGGTTAAGAGCCAACAAACAGACAAGACAGATATTCCTTGCACACCCCAACACCACTACTCAGTTAAATGAAACTCAGAATTCAACTTTCTTTTAATTTTGGAAATGCATTGACACATTAATAAAAACTGAATTAATTTTTGGAAAGCTGAAACAAATTTAAAATTTAGATTTATGGATTGCTGCCTTGAATCCTGAAGGTGGTGAGTACGATTTCGATTCCCGGTACCACAGACGGTTGCCATGACTTTGGCCACAACTCGAGGATTGTGACAGATTGTTTTGCTCAAAGTCACCAAAGGCTTTTGTAGATGCCTTATTAGTTAATTTAGTAACTATTAACTGTCTTTTTTTTCTTACTAAAATAATTCTCACTCCTTGCAGACTATGATTATTTGCAATTTATATTTCAGCTCATAGCTAATTTCAAATATACCTTATTTAATATTCTTAAATGTGTAGAAAGCATGATCCCAATATAAAAGTCTCTCTCCTATTTCTGTTTTCTGATCTTTCCTTTTCTTTAATAACGAGGTCATAATCCTAAAGAGTCTGTTAGTTAAGTGTTTCTACCCAATTTTCTTATGATAAAATAGCTCTTGCTGATCAATTTTTTATATTATAAAAATTGCTCTTGCTGATAATTTTGCTATAAATTTGACCCTGCTGATATGTCATTAGCCTGTCTAGATACATTTCTGGAGTTTCTTTTTTATTGTGGTCGAGATAGAAAAAATAATATATATCACTTACCTCAACTTAACTCCACCTGCACGTGTTGGAAGGCAAAAGTTCACTCACAACTGTCCGAAACCCGGTGTCTTGCCCCCTTTCTACAGACCACTAAATACAAAAAGAAATCAACACGTACACTGGGAGCTCCCGCTAAACCTGCACAACTCAATAATAGAGCAATTCCGTCTCACAACTCAACCAATAAAGCAAATCCATCACACAGCTCAACCAACTCGACAACACCACAGGCACTGCTCTTCATCCCTGAACGTTCGTCGAAAAATGTCAACAACATCCCGTTCACAGTGTTGCCAAACAGTGTTACCAGATCCAAATTATACAAAATCATAAATGAAAACTATTGTCTCCACAAAACCACAATTATTTCTTCTTCTTCCTCCTTTGACTTTATTAATCCCACTGAATAGCAGGGTCGACCGCTTGAGTCAACTTCCTCCACTTGTTCCTATCCCTTGCATTTCCCACCTCAAATCCAACTTCAACCATATCCCTCCCCACCACGTCCATCCATCTGATCCGCTGGTGCCCTGCACTCCTTCTCCTTATCACTGGCATGTTCTTAGCTCTCCTGATTGGTTCCTCCTCCCCTCTTCTTACTACATGGCCATAGTATCTCAGACGAGCTTCCTTAGCCTTCTCTATGACAATACAAATTCCACACATTCTTCTTATATCTCGACTCTCCCTCCTCTCCAGTAATGATACTTCAGCAATCCATCTAACCATCCTCATTTCTGTTCTTTCCAGCAGTCCCTCCTCTCTCCTCCTAAGTGACCAGGCTTCTGCCCCATATAGTAGTACATGCCTGACCACTGTCTTGTATATCTTCATTCTGAGTTTTAGCGGCATTTTCTTGTTTAAGATAACTCCAGTCACTTCTTTCCATTTTCGCCATGCTTCCCTCACTCTCTGTCTCACTGCTTTTTCCGTACCTCCTTCATCTGTTAATACTGATGCCAAGTAGTTAAACTCACTTCTCAGACTTAGAACTGTACCATCTTCCATTTGGAGGTTTACCTCTTCCTGACCTCTTTACTACTAACCATTATCTCTGTCTTTGCTGGGTTTACTTTCAATCCTTTCTTTTCGAGGGGCCCCGTTCCATGCTAAAAACCTTTCTTGCAGTTCATCTTCTGTGTGTGCTATAATGACTGAATCATTGGCAAACATTAGTTCCTACAGATCTTCATTATTTCTTAACTCTCTTGTCAAAGTGTCGATAACAACGAGGAACAAGAACAGACTCAGAGCTGATCCCTGATGGAGGCCGACCTCCACAGGGAATGCCTCAGTCTCCCCATACTATGTCTGTACGGTGGTTCCTGCCCCCTCATACATCATCTTCACTATTCTTACTAACTTCTCTGGTACTCCTCTCTCTCTCAAACACCAATACACCACTCTTTTCGGTACACTATCATATGCCTTTTCAAGATCCATAAAACACATGTAAACTTTTCTGTTTCCTTCTAAATACTTTTTTTTTGGACTTGACGTACTATAAAAATTGCATCCAATGTGCTCTTTCCTTTCATAAATCCAAACTGCTGTTCATGTATATCTATCAAGACTCTCAACCTTCCTTCTACTAATCTTTCTAATATCTTAGATACATGCTCCATAAGCTTTATTCCCCTGTAGTTCCCACATTCTAACACGTCTCCTTTCTGTTTATATATTTTAATCATCCAACTATCATTCCAGTTCCTTGGCATTTCCTTATATCCCAGATCTTATCCAACAGTGTATGCACCCACTCTTTCCCTAGATTCCCAAAGCTTTGATCATTTATATTGTTACCTCTGACTTTCCTGCAGCTTTATTTGATTTTCCTTTCTTTATGGCATTTTCTACTTCACTTTCACTGATGTTTGCTATCGGTCCTTCCACTGGAGGGACATTTTCTAGTTCTTCACAATCGTTTTCTGTGTTTAAGAGATGTGAAAAAATATTCTTTCCACCTTCTCTTGACTTCTCCTTCCTCTATTAGGATATTTCCATTTTCATCTTTTATGATTCCTACTTCTCCTACGTCCTGCCTGATTTTTCTTCTCGATTCTGTAATTTTGTAAATCATCTTTTCTCCCTCTGGTGTTCCCATCATCTCACACCACTCTCTCTTTGCTTCTTCCTTTGCAATGGCTACCATTCTCTTTGCTACTCTCTTTGTTCGTTTGTACTCTTCTCTTGTTTGGTGGTTGCTATTTTCTTCCCAGGTTCCTCTGGCTATACTCTTCTCCTTCACAGCTGTTTGAATATCTGGATTCCACCACCATGTTTCTTTTTCTTGCTGCTGCCTACCACTTGTCCTGCCACACACCTCTGCTGCTGCTGGAACCACAATCCCCTTCATATCAACCCATATCCCTTCAGGTGACTCTGGCATTCCATTCACATATCTCTCTCCTTGTGCTATTTCCACTTTATTTCTGAACTCTCCTGCCTTCTCCCCATTCAGCTTCCAAGCTTTGATCCTCCTATTCCTGGCTGGAGGTTTTCTACACTTCACTAATTTCTACCTAAAATCTGCCACTACCAGTTTATGTTGTCCTACGACAGATTCATTTGGCATAACTTTACAATCCATAATGATTTTCATGTCCTCTTCCCTTACCAGAATATAATCAATTTGTGTTTCACTTTGTCCACTTTTGTATGTTACCAGATGACTTTTCCTCTTCTCAAACTGTGTATTCATTACGACCAGATTCATAGCTTCTGCTAATTCCAAAAATATATCACCTTCCTGATTCCTTCTTCCAAACCCTCTTCCTCCATGTATTCCTTCAAAGCCATCAGAACTCTCTCCTACATGGGCATTCATGTCCCCCGATAACACTAGCAGTTCATTTCTTGGAATTCCTTCTATATTTTCTTCTAGTTTCCCCCTGAACTCCTGCTTCTCCTCTTCACAACACCCTTGTTGAGAAGCGAATGCCTAGATGATATGCCATACTCTCTTATCCTTCACGAATTTTAAACCCAGGAGCCTGTCACTGATATGCTGGACTTCTGTAAAACTTTTTTGCAAATCTGGATGAAGAATTATAGCTACCCTATTTCTCCCTGCATCTTCACCAGTGTAGTAAATTTTATACCCCTCTCCCAGCTTTCTTGCACTTTTCCCCTTCCATTTAGTCTTGTATACATAAAATCATAACTTTCCTTCTCTGCATGACATTAACCAACTCTCTTCCTTTTCCTGTGAGACTGCCAACATTCCAATTTCCAATTCTCATCGTTCCTTTCTTTTTCCAATTCTTACTCCTCACTATCTTCTTTAGCCGCAGTCGTGACCGCTGTGGTACCCTTTGCTCATTTCTCACTGTTGCCAGGGGAAACTGCTGCACGTCACTTACGGGGTACGTCCTAGCCCTATTGAATTCCACTGACTCGAGATTCATTATTTAGGTTTTGCCACTGTTTTCACGCTCGATTGTCTAGACCCGGCAGCAACTTTTCCCATTTGCCCGGGCTTGAGACTGGCAGCAAGTTGGACTGGCTTGTCCCCACTCTGGCTGGGTTGCAATACCACAATTAAATGAATAATAAAAATTTCGTCTTCTCAAATGCAAAGAATGTTCTAGAGATTGTTTCCCAGTAACCTATTTTGCCCAAAATACTCGTTTTTTTATATTTGCTTCTGATTGTTATACCTAAAATACTGTCTCTCCCTTGCATCTCTGCCATAATTACCTGCCAGGGACCACCACTATAGTAACCCTCGAATATTATATGAACAAATTACTTTTCTGAATATATATCCTACAGATGACATCACCTGAAGGGACATTAAATCATCCTCATATGGCGGCCAAATATCCCATAGGCAAGATCTTGCCTCAGCAGTCAAGTTTACTTCAAAACTTATTAACGTGGTGTCTTCACAGGAATTACTTTAGCACTAACAAGGTAAGATATAGTGTATGGTAAAGCTCGTTGGTCAGCAAATTGGGAATTCGTGAAACTGGTTAAATTTGCTACTGGTCAAATCCTATGAAATTTTTCTCAGATTTCATTCCAGTACAAATAAAACTTCTGTAGATTACCTAACTGGAATCTCATTTTCCAAATTTAAATCCTTGACCTGGAAATTACTGCCGATATACATTGATAAGAAATTTCTTCCCTAAAATGTGCCAAACAAAAATCTCATCCTCAGAAGATTGCTTATTACCGCTTTAAAATTATCCCTTTTTCATAACGAATTCTAATTTCATTTCACCCACTTTCTATCATCATAAATAAATTGTTTTACGTCAAAACTCGCAAATAAATTGATTTACTATATAAATTGCAAATAATTAAAAAGCAATTCTACCTTGTTGGCTTTGAAAATGTTTCTTGTTAAAGACAATTTAATGAATACATACTGTGTTTATCTTGCTGATTCTTCATATGTTGGGGATAAAGTGTTTTGAATTATAAGTTGCAAATACTTCAAAAGGTGGTTTTGCCATTTTGCATTGCAAATATTTCTTGATAACCAAAATTTAATGAATACTGTATTTATCTCATAGATTCTCCCTTTGTCATAAATAGAGTGTTTTATCATATAAATTGCAAATTATTAATAAGCAATTTTGCCCCATTGGCATTGGAACTTTTGTGGTTGCCCACAATTTAAGGAATACATACTGTATTTGTCATGCTTTTTCTAAATTTATTGTGAATAAATTGTTTTACTCTAATGATGGCAAATAATTAATGGTTTTCTATGCTCTTACGGTAGCATAAATATTTCTGATTAGCTTTGACTAACCAATATATTTTCATCCAGTAGAATAATATTGGAAACATTATTTGTGTGCTCGTGCTTTCGGTTTTCAAATTATTAATGGTGTGTTGTTTCTGTTTCTGCAATTGCAGTCCTCTATTCTACTATGCCTGTGTGACAGAGGTGATCATCAAGTTGAGGCCAAAGTCCTGGCATCACACTGTGGTGCCGGGATCGAAATTATGCTTACCACCTCCGGGATTTGAGGCAGCATTTCATAAATATTAATTTTAGATTTGTTCCAGCTCTCCAAAAATATATTAAATTTTTATTAAGGTGTCTTTGCATTTCCAAAATTAAAAGAAAGTTGAATTCTGAGTTTCATTTAACCTAGCTCAGTACTTTGAGTCTCCTTAGTAAAACAGAATCTTAACAACTTCCCCACTCCACAAAACTTGGCATCTGAACTGGGATCTTAACAGACAAACTGATTTTGATAAATTTCTATTTATTTTGTTTTTTAACATTGCAAATGAAACCCGGTTTCCATTGGCACAGATTACTGAAATGAATGAATCTTAGGATAAGCACAAAATTTTTATCGCTAGGGATGTTGCATGTAAGAATTTTTTTTTATTAATTTTCAAAATTAACTTCAGTAACTAATATTTTTCTTGTTTACCATGTGGTAAACAAAAGTTCAGGGAGAGCATCCTAGCCAAGATACAGGACACACCGCTTCAAAAAAGTTCAAAGACATGCCACGAAACTGGTGCCAGAAATATGCAATCTCAGTTATGATGAGAGGCTGAGGGAATTAGACTTACCATCACTCGAAGCTAGAAGAGTGAGGGGGGATATGGTGACAGTCTTTAAATTCCTTCATGGTTATGATAGAGTGGATAGGGATCGATATTTTGATATGGCTGGCTCTAGAACTAGAGGTCATAGTTTGAAGCTTCGTAAGAAAACTTCTTTGCAGGATGTTAGGAAATACTTTTTCAATGTAAGAGTAGTTGATAATTGGAATTGGCTAAGCGAGGAGGTAGTTAATGCTATCTCAATCCATAGTTATAAGGACAGGTATGATAAGTATCACTAAGTCTAAAATGGAACCGATCAGGAGACGGGAAGATACGAGCTTTGGGCTCTTTCCCGTAAACACAATTAGGTAATCACAATTAGGTAATCACAGATGCCCACACCCATGGAATGACCAACCACTCGACATAAAGATCGAGCTCCCTGACAACCCCAAAAGCTTGGTAAACCCGCTTGTCCTTAAAAACATATACAAGGACAAAATTCAGAGCTGGAGCAGGCCAAACTCTCAAGTCTACTACACTGACGGTTCAGTAAATCTAGAAACTGGAACCTCAGCTGCCGCCTTCACCACTGGAAACCACGTCCTATCCTGGAGACTGTCAAACTCCTGCTCATCGCTCCAGACTGAGCTTGTTGCCATAGCCAACGCCCTCAACTTCTTCATCCAGCAAGGAGCTGAGCATGCCCTAATTCTCTTTGACTCTAAAGGTGCCTTACAGGCCATCAAGAAGCCACTCTTCAGAGACAATATACGCATCATCACCACCATCCTCAGCCACTACCACAGGACAACCAGCCTTGGAAAAGCCATCACTCTTGCCTGGATTCCCAGCCACGTTGGCATCAAGGGAAATAAAGCCACCAAGTCACTCCTTAACACCTTAATAACTAAACACAACCTGTGCACAGACATTGACTCTCCCTCCACCTGGTGGTACAAAGTCACCACTGATCTTCAGCGTATCACCCTGCCTAAGAGCCTTCGACGAAGCACGGAGGTCAATGTGTACTGTCTGAGACTCGGTTACAAGTGCACCTGGCGAATAGTGGAGGATATCATCAGGGAATGCACCTTCTGCCAGGTAGCCTCACCACATCCACTGCTCCATTACATCCTTGAATGTGATTCCTTTTCAGAAATTCGACGGAAAACTGGTGCCCCCGCAACATCCAGCGAAGATCCAAATGCCCTTCATGTTGCTAGCTCCATCATCAGACTAGCAACAAACAACTACATGAAGAGTCTACTAAATATCATCAAACAATACCCTCCACCAAGATAACCATGCAATATCTCTCTCTCACCCCCAAAACAGGAATTCATGTAAATTGTTTGATGTAAACTAATAATCCACAACTGAATACTTATGCTCTCCATTATCTTTACAGTTTTGCACAACCTCACCTGCGGGCCACTTAGGAAAGTCCGATCACCAACAATAACAAGATTTCACCCCACCTCCTCACCAAATAGGAAAGCCTATTCGCCCGCAAGAGTGAATACCACATACACTCCAAAAAATCTCACCCCACCTGTGGGCCACAAGAGAAGGTCCACTCACCCTCAAGGGAGAACATCCAAGAAAAAAAAAGATTGAGTATTAAAGCATTAGTGTTTTATATATTTGTTAAAGGGTGATATTTGTTAAGAATTGTTTATATTTCTCTGAGATTTAGGAATTGTTAGTAAGAATATTAAGTATTTTGCTTATAATTGAGTATATTCAAGCATTGACTGCTCAGAGATTGAGTTTAGGCTAAGCCCTTCATGTGCCTGAGTTGTTACTCAATAATAAATCTTCTCATTATTAGTAAACTTATCTTTGGTGTATTTTGCATAAGTTCTGTGGCCTTTTGGCAGCACTCCAGAGTTTTACTTATGACACTTTATTTGTAGGTACTGCCCTATACTTGCTCATATGCAGGCACGACCGCTATAGTTTACTTGCTTGTATTCTCTTGCACTGAGTTCTTGTCAGTAAAATTTGTTGTTGCTCATTCCTTTCATTTGTACCATAACCGCAAGTACTGCCAAGTATTGCTGTTAAGCAGGCACAACTGCCATCCTGTATTACCAGTGTTTCATGCTCTGTTTTGCAACATTTTGCTTTGGTTGCAATTGATTGTGTTTTGAGTCACTTTCATGGTAAGGTTTTGGGATCACCATTACATTTAAGTTTGAACTGTGGTGTTGAATTTTTTTCTCTCTCCTTGGTGTTGTGTGGTTCTTTCCTTTTTTTTATTTTACTATTGTAGAGATTTTTTTGTGGTTAATTGTTTTGGTACTTCATTATTGACTGTTTAGAAATCTAACATGGAAATCAGGCAGTCACGGGAAACCATTGAAACATTCGATGAGGTGAGATATCTGGACAAGACGATTGCTATAGGTCAGAAATACGGCTATTCCCCAGGACTGACACTCCTCGAGTGGGCTCAGAGGAAGATGGCTAAATGCTAAGCCGAGTTGGAGAGGATAGCACCTGAGCAGGAGCAGGCACAAGCTAAAATAAAAATTGAATATGCACAACACGATTATGACCAGGAGGAAGCACAAGCACAATGCAAATATGAGCTTTCGCTTGCTCGGCTACGAGTGGAAACCCCAGACAGTGGTCCTTTACCCAGAAAGGGTACCAGCATGGTGAGAGCCCCCCCCCCCCAAATACAGAATTATGAGGACGACGGAAAGCAACCGGTTGATACTAACATCCGCTTTTTGAAAGTCCTTTGACCGCTAGCGAAGGCACAGAGGCTGAGAAGAGTCATTGTCTGCTCACCTCCATGCCACCCTGTCTGCTCTCCCTGGTCAATGAACTAGACCACAGGCAATTGAGGGACTATGAGAAAGTTAAAAGCACCCTCTTTGTCTCACAGAGCTTTTCACCAGTTGAGTGTCGTGCTAGGTATGTCTCCGCTTTCCCATTGAAGGAGGAGAACTGTAGTACCTTTGGCAAATGCAAGGTTTGCCTCTTTAATGATTGGTTGCGAGTTGCAAATTGTCCTCCTGAGAAGTGGTATTAATTTTTTATGTTTGATTCAATTGCCAATGAACTCCATACGGATGTTGTTGCATATGTAAGGACTCAGCTTAAGGATGAGATTAACTTCGAGAAAAGTTTATCCGCTGTGGATGAATACCTCCAGCACAAAGAGTCTGGAGTACATGTCTGTGACCTTATGAGGGCAAGAAGGGCCAATTCCAAAGCTCGCCCTCAGAGTATCATCTCCCCCGCAGCAGGCCATGATTCTCAACCGAAAGGAAACCGCAGAAGCAGGAAGCACAAGGGCCCTTCTCAGAACTTCAATTGTCCAGCTCATCCTCCTCACACTCCTAAGCCTTATTACTGCCATGCACACACAATCAAGAAGGATGACTCGGTAAGACCTAAGATTAAGCAGTTTAGAGGCAAGGGCAATTACCCTGCTCCACCTTCTCAGGGTTTTCAACCAAACTCTAAGAGCCACCACACTCCCTCTCACAGCGGCAGCCTGCATAATCGTCTGGCCAATCACTCGGCCCATGCTGTAGAAACAAGGTCAGAAAAGGCAACTGAAGATAACACTAAGAAACCACCGTACAAACTTGCCAATGTGGAATTCACCGAACATGATGATCTCGAGATGATCCCAAAATGCCTAGAAACCATGAATAGCATGGAAGCTGAGATAGCCCTCGACACAGTGCATTTTATTGACGAGAGATTTGTCAGGGATGAAGATTTCACCGGCAAAGTCATTCATGTGTGGGTTGCTGAAGGAACACCTCAAATTCGACGCTGCTGTGTCATTGACCTGGATTGAAAACACTACAAGGGAAAAGCCCCAGCTGTGGCATTGATTGGGCTTATGAATCTTGCATTGCTGGGTTGTGTACTGAACCTAGCTGCTATCTTCCAGGTTGACCTCCACCATGAGGACATTTCTCACTGGAACATCTCTGGGGCAAAGTCACAACAAGCCACTTCAGTAGCAACTGCTGGCTCCGATGCCAGGACTTTTGGACGATTCTCTGACTGACTCCATTGAGTCTGCTGCAGCTAGTACCCGTAATGTGGAATGCAAAGAGTTTCCCCCTCCTTTATGAGATGATGCACCTCTAGAGCCACTGAAGTCCCGTCCAAACTTTGCAAAACTGCAGCAGGACTCCCCCAGCCTCAAACGCTGGATGCAACAGGCCACCGAGGGAAGGACCTTCACGGTTAGAAGAGGAGGCTAGATCACTTGCGCCCTTGAAGTTGGAGTCCTTCGTAGGCATGTAACTAAAGATGGCCACCCTTTGAACAGTTGGTGGTGCCCGCTTCATTGGGCCACCAGGCTATGTATGTGGCACACCATTTACTTCTGAGCAGAAACAAAGGCAAAGCATAAACTCGCCACGCCCTTCAGAAGGCTTTTACATGGCTAAACATGTACTCTGAGGTAGACAGATACGTGGGCTCCTGCCCTGTTTGTCAATCCACCTCTACAGCATTGGTACTGAAAGTCCCCATGGGCATAACTAAGTTCTCAATGGAGACCTTTTGAAGGTCGCTATTAACATATTAGGTCCTACTAACCCAGCTTCATCCACAGTGAAACAGATCTTCCAAGTATACATTGACCTAGCAACAAGGTACCCAGATGTAGTGCTGGTATCTTCTATCATGACCGAAGAAGTCTTCAGGCCCTATTCAAAATCTGCTCCAGGGTCGGCTTTCCTGAGCAGGTCACTTCTGACAATGAAAGTCAGTTTACAAGTAGGCTCTTTGAGGCTTTCTGTAATCTCTTAGAAATGAAGCACATTCGTACGAGTGTCTATCATGCCTAATCAAGTGGAGCATGTGAACGCTATAATGGGACATTGAATCGATGTTTGCGCAAGCTAGTGATAGATATACAAAGACAGTGGGATGAGTACATCCCTGCAGCACTCTTCTCCTTCAGAGACATGCCCCATGACACTACTGGATACTCGCCTTTTGAGCTGATTTATGGTCATAAGGCCAGAGGCCCAATGGAATTCTTGGCAGAATGTTGGGACTTGCCTATCATCGAGGATGACAATAGGGACGTCCATGAGAATATTTTGAAGTTTTCGTCCCATCTCAGAAAGCCTTGATAACTGCACATTTAGCCATTGAGGGTCACTGGCAGACTGTCAAGCTCCTCTTTGACAAGCATGCCCAATGTTGTACCCTGGCTCACGGAGATCAAACTCTGTTACTTATTTCAACAGATACTCGCAAGTTAGTGCTACTCTGGAAAGGGCCGTACACTCTGGTACACCGGGAGACCACTGGCAATTACTTGTTAAATGTTGATAGCAATTACCAGTAATACCACATTACCCAGCTGAAACTATATTGTGAAGACTTGGAAACCCACAGGGATCCTGCGCAGGCACTCTAAGCAACCCCTATAGGGGCCCTCAGCATCAACATTACCTCCGAGGCTGCAGCAACACAGAAGCTCATTATAGCCACCCCTTACTTCCTATATTGGAAGACTCCTCCCTTGCGGTGGAGACAGACTTACGGGAGTGAAGTTTTCGGGAAGAAGCCCCTTTGGCCACAGCCACCGCCCTCGCAACTGAAGACATAACCTGAACTTTTGATGATGGCAAGGATCCTGCCATTTCCAAACACCGAATGGAAAGTGTGAGTAATTGGATTATTAACTTCAGACTGCAACCGAGTCAACGGGAACAGCTGACAAGCTATTAGAAGACTACGAGAACATCTTCAATGACCTCCTAGGCACTACCGCTACCCTTGAGCATCATGTCAGTTTGACTGACCTAAAGCCATTTCGGCATTCCAATGGCTTTTTTCACCAGCTGTCCGTACAACTGAAGGAAGATCTTGACACTTGGGCCCGTCTCGGAAAAGTTGAAAAGAGCATTTTGCCTTGGTGTTCGCCATTTCTGGCAGTGTGTAAGCGAGATGACAGTCACAGGTTCTGCGTTGACTATTAAGAGCTTAACTCCTGTACCATTTTTGATGGAGAGCCCATTGCCGAAGCCGAGCATATTTTCTCGTTGCTCTCTCGAGCCCGCTGCCTGTCCAAATTGGATCTTCTGATCCAATTTGGCAAGCCTCTAACAACCTTATCCACAAGATACTACCTATACCAGTTCAGGGTCATGCCCTTTGGTATAGTGAATGCCGCTGGCTGCTTCAGCCAACTTATGAGGACAGTATTGCAGGACCTCGACAATATCTCATGCTTTATAGACGACATCCTGGTTAATTCTCAGGATTGGTCATCACACCTAGCAATTTTTCGCAGAGTTCTCACTCATCTGAACCAGCATGGAGTTTATTTAAAGCTTTCCAAATGCAAGATTGGTTTCACACAATTGCAGTATCTTGGCCACTATGTCTGGACAAGGGCAAGCTATTAAGGATATGGAAAACCTGCTACTGTCACTTAACTAAGATAATTCCTGGGTGGTGTCAGCTACTACCAACGGTTCATTCCACATTTTAATATTATTGCTACCCCTTTGCAGCAAATGACCTCCTAAAAGCAAGGTAAATCCTCCCTTGTCCAATGGACAAACGAGGTGGAGAGAGCAATTTTCAAGCTCCGAGAAGAATTGGCGGGTGAGCCAATTTTACAACTGTTAAACCTCGATTTTCAATTTATCTTGCAGACCTACACCTCACATGAAGGCATGGGTGCCGTGCGCTTGCAAGCCTGATTGGATAACTCAGCAGAAGTAGCTCCAGTGTGATATGCAAGATGCAGGCTTTGCCCTGCAGAGAGGAATTATTCCTCCGTGGAGAGGGATGCTCTAGCCGCATATTGGACCATAAAGAAATTTGAAGTCCATCTGTATGGCCCACATTTTACACTGAGAACCGACCACCATCCTCTCCTATATTTACAGACTGCAGACAAGCTGAATCCTCGTCTGAAAAGGTGGGCACTTCACCTGATTATTTTCAAATTCACTGCCCAACATGTTGATGAAAAGGAAAATTACCTCGCTGATCTACTTAGTCAATGGTCCTTACCCTTAAATGAGGAAGCTGGTGCTGATAGCCTCAGTTTGACTAGTGTGCAAAGATTACTTCTCTGATATGTCGTTTATCATTTATGTCTTTAATACTGTTATTGTTTACATTAGCTTACAAAATTTTTTTGTCTTGGATGTTCTCCCTTGAGGGTGAGCGGACCTTCTCTTGTGGCCCGCAGGTGGGGTAAGATTTTTTTGAATGTAGGTGGTATTCCACTCTAGTGGGCGAATGGGCTTTCCTATTTGGTGAGGAGGTGGGGTGAAATCTTGTTATTGTTGGTGATCGGACTTTCCTATTTTGGCCAGCAGGTGAGGTTGTGCAAAACTGTAAAGATAATGTAGAGCATAAGTATTCAGTTGTGGATTATTAGTTTACATCAAACAATTCAAATGAATTCCTGTTTTGGGGGTGAGAGAGAGTTATTACATGGTTATCTTGGTGGAGGGTATTGCCTAATGATATTTAGTAGACTGTTCATGTAGTTGTTTGTTGCTAGTCTGATAATGGAGCCAGCAACATGAAGGGCATTTGGATTTTCGCTGGATGTTGCGGGGGCACCAGTTTTCCATCGGATTTCTGAAAAGGAATCACATTCAAGGATGTAATGGAGCTGTGGATGTGGTGAGGCTACCTGGCAGAAGGTGCATTCCCTGATGATATCCTCCACTATTCGCCAGGTGCACTTGTACTCGAGTCTCAGACGGTACACATTGACCGCAGTGCTTTGTCGAAGGTTCTTAGGCAGGGTGATTCGCTGAAGATCAGTGGTGGCTTTGTACCACCAGGTGGAGGGGGAGCCAATGTCTGTGCACAGGTTGCGTTTAGTTATTAAGGCGATAAGGAGTGACTTGGTGGCTTTATTTTTTATCTGTTGAATCCCAGGAGACAGAAATATTTGGATTTCTGCTCTGAGAGTGGCTTGTTTGGCGGCTTGATCGGCTTCCTCATTTCCCTTGATGCCAACGTGGCTGGGAATCCAGGCAAGAGTGATCTCTTTTCCAAGGCTAGTTGTCCTAAGGTAGTGGCTGAGGATGGTGGTGATGATATATACATTGTCTCTGAGGAGTGGCTTCTTGATGACCTGTAAGGCGCCTTTAGAGTCAGAGAGAATTAGGGCATGGTCAGATCCTTGCTGGGTGATGAAGTCGAGGGCATTGGCTATGGCAACATGCTCAGTCTGGAGCGATGAGCAGGAGTTTGACAGTCTCCAGGATTGGACGTGGTTTCCAGTGATGAAGTCGGCGGCTGAGGCTCCAGTTTCTTGATTTACTGAACCGTCAGTGTAGTAGACTTGAGAGTTTGGCCTGCTCCAGCTCTGAGTTTTGTCCTTGTATATGTTTTTAAGGACAAGCGGGTTTACCAAGCTTTTGGGGTTGTCAGGGAGCTCGATCTTTATGTCGAGTGGTTGGTCATTTCATGGGGGTGGGCACCTGTATTCAGGAAGTGGTGTGTCCTGTATCATGGCTAGGATGCTCTCCCTGACTGGCAGTGCTTGCAGGCTAGCGCAGACCTTAGATGCCCAGGTTCTAGGATGGTGGTTGGGGTGGCGATTGAGGGCTAGATGGAGATTTGTGCCAGCGAGGCATTTATGTTGGGCAGTGGTGGTTTTGTTATAAAATGGGTTTTACTTAGTTTTCTTAAGTATAGTGTGTTTATGCACCCTTCTGAAATGTATCCATGTGTAACGTTATTCCTAATGGAAGAAGAAGAAGATGAAGAATATTTCTTTGATTGTTGTTTTATATTTCCCTCTGTGGGACTCTGAAAGCCACAACATGGCGGAAACTTTCAGTTTAGTGTTAAATAGCTGAAGCTGTTTTAAATCCAGTCACCACTGTTAATGACGACTAGGTTTAAATTTTCCTTTTACGTATATTGTATTTTTTTGTATATTATTTTATTGCCTTATTGCATGTGAAATATTCTTAAACTTAAATATTAATATTTTCTGATTATACTTGTGATTTTAATTTTCTTGAAATTTGAATTTTATCACATTCCTTTTATGTTTTGCGTGTCATTTAATGTTTTTTTCTTATAACAATTGTTCACTTTACTGATAGTATGTTCCAGTGGGGCATCCCCTTCTTTGTTGTTCATTTGTTCTTTTCCATTAGAAGGATCTCTCATCCCTCATAATAACACTGAAGTCATCATTACTTCCTCTATTTTTTTCTCCCTCTGTAGTAGAATTTTACTAATTCAATATTCTCTATAAAGGGCCTTTGTGACAGTGTTTCGCTCAATGTCACCAGAGGCTGTAGTAGATGCCTTATCAGTTAATTTAGTAACTATTAACTATCTTTTTTTTTCTTACTAAAATAATTTTCACTCCTTGCCTTTTGCAGATTATGATTATTTGCAATTTATATTCCAGCTTATTGCTAATTCTAAATATGTCTTATTTAACATTCTTTGTACGCGTTGAAAGCATATCCCAATATAAAATCTCCTTCCAATTTCTGTTTTCTGATCTTTAATTTTCTTCATGAACGAGGCCATAAATCTAGCGAGTCTGTTAGATAAATTTGTTTACCCCATTTTCTTATGATAAAATAGCTCTTGCTGATAATTTTCTTATATTTTGAAAATCACTCTTGCCGATAATTTTGATATAAACTTGACCCTGCTGATATGTCATAGCCTGTCTAGATATATTTCAATAACTTCTTTATTTTTTGATTGTTAAAATTCTCTCTCTTCAAACACAAAGATCGTTCTAGAGAATGTTTGCCAGTAACCTATTTTGCCCAAAATAATTCTACTTTTTTATTTGCTTCTGCTTGTTGCACCTAAAATACTGTCTCTCCCTTGCATTTCTGCCATAATTGCATGCCAGGGACGACCGATACAGTAACCCTCGAATATTATTTGCGCAATTTACCTCTCAGGATATTTATCCTACAGATGACCTCACCAGGAGGGACAATAAAGCGTTCTCATTTGGCAGCCAAACATCCCAGAGGCAAGATCTTGCCTCAGCTGTCAAGCTTACTTCAAAACTTATTTATGTGGCATCTTCACAAGAATTCATCTATCACTAACAAGGTGAGTGACAGTGTATGGTAAAGCTAGTTGGTCAAACAAATTGGGAATTCGTGAAACTGGTTAAATTCGTTACTGGTCAAATCCTTTACTGGTCAAATCCTAGGAAATTTTTCTTAGATTCCATTCCCATACATAATGAACTTTTGTAGATTACCTAACTGGTATTTTATTTGCAAACTTAATTTCTTGACCTGGAAATTACCGCCGATATACACTGATAAGAAATTTCTTTCCTTGAATGTGCCAAACAAAAATCTCATGCTCAGAAGATTGCTTATTACCATATAAAAAATCTATTTCTTCTTCATAACAAATTTTAATTTCATATCACTTACTTACTATCATCATAAATAAAGTATTTTATGTCAAAACTCGTCAATAAAGTGATTTACTATATAAATTGCAAATAATCGTTTAACTAAAGTGTTTTATGCTATAAACTACAAATAATTAAAAAGTAATTTTACCTCGGTGGCTTTGCAAAGGTTTCTTGTTAACCACAATTTAATGAATACATACTGTTTTTATCTTGCTGATTCTTCATTTATTGGTGATAAAGTGTTTTCACTAATAAGTTGCAAATACTTCAAAGGGTGGTTTTGCCAGTTTGCATTGCTAACCAAAATTGAATGAATATTGTATTTATCTCATAGATTCTCACTTTTTCGTATATAAAGTGTTTTACCATATAAATTGCAAATAATAAATAAGCAATTTTGCCCAATTGGCATTGCAACTATTGTGGTTGCCCACAATTTAAAAAATACATACTGTAATTGTCTCGCTTTTCTTCATTTACTGTGAATAAATTGTATTCCTCTAATGCTGCCAAATATTTCATGGTTTTGTATGCTCTTATGGTAGCATAAATATTTCTGGTTAGCTGTGACTAACCAGTATATTTTCATCCAGTAATATAATATTGGAAGGTCATTATTTGTGTGTTTTTGCTTTTGGTTTTCCCATTATTAATGGTGTGTCGTTTTTTTCTCTGCAAGTGCAGTGTCCTCTATTCTACTCTACCTGTGTGACAGAGGTGATCCTTGTGGAGTGGGGAGGTTGTTAAGTTTCTATTTTACATTATGGGTACTAAGTACAGCAGACTCAATGGAGTCAATCAGAGAATCCTCCAAATTCCTGGCATCAGAGCCTGCAGTTGCTGCTGATATGGCTTGTTGTGACTTTGTCTGAGGGATGTTCTAGTGAGAAATGTCCTCATGGCAGAGGTCAGCCTTGAAGATAGGAGCCAGGTTCAGTAAACGATCCAGCAAGAGAGCTGGGGCTTTTTACTTGTAAAATTTGCAATCTAGGTCAATGACACAGCAGCGTTGTATCTGAGATATTCCTTCAGCAACCCACACATGAACAACTTTGACAGTGAAACCTTCATCCCTGACAAATCTTTCATCATCAAATATGCCACAGGCCCCTATGTCGGAGGCTATCTCAGTTTCCACACCATTTATTTTTCCTAGGCATTTTGGGGTCATCTCGGGATCATCATGTTGGGTGAATTCCACTTTGGCAAGTTTGTACGGTGGTTCCTCGGTGTTCTCCAAAGTGGCCCTTTCTGGCCTTGTTTCTATGGCATGGGCTAAGTGAGTGACATGACGGTTATGCAGGCCGCCACTGTGAGAGGGAGTGTCGTGGATCTTAGAGTTTGGCTGAAAAATCTGGGAAGGTGGAGAAGGGTAATTGCCTTTGCCTCTGAAGTGATGAGGCTTAGATCTTACCGAGTCGTCCCTCTTGAGTGCAGGGACATGGCCATAATAAGGCTTAGGAGTGTGAGGAGGATGAACTGGTTGATTAAAGTTCTGAGAAGTGCTTTGTGCTTCCCGTTCCTGCGATCTCCTTTTCGTTGAGAATCATAGCATGCTGCATAGCGTGCTCCAGGCTGGTTGTGCTGGAGGTACTCATCCACAGTGGCTAAACTTTTCTCGAAGTTAATCTTATCATTAAGCTGAGTTCTTACATATGCAACAATATCTGTTGGGAGGTCATTAGCAATTGAATCAGACATCAAGAACGGATACTACTTCTCAGGAGGACACATTGCAACTCACAACCAATTATTAGAGGTGAGCCTTGCATTTGCCA
The DNA here is from genome assembly GCA_037179515.1 of Halocaridina rubra. Taxonomy (NCBI): domain Eukaryota; kingdom Metazoa; phylum Arthropoda; class Malacostraca; order Decapoda; family Atyidae; genus Halocaridina; species Halocaridina rubra. The sequence continues at coordinate 74,589 of JAXCGZ010013425.1, read as the reverse complement.
AAGATACAACAGTCTCCTCCTTCAATGGGAGAGCGGAAACATACCTAGCACGACACTCAGCTGGCGAAAAGTTCTGCGAGGCAAAGAGGGTGCTTTTAACTCTCTCATAGTCCCTCTGTTTCCCGTGGTTGATTTCATTGACCAGGGCGAGCAGACGGGGTGCCATGGAGGTGAGCACCCAACGACTCTTCTCAGCCTCTGTGCCTTCGCTAACGATTGCAATACTTTCGAAAAAACAGATGTAAGTACCGAGCTGTTGCTTGTCGTTGTCCTCATATTTCTGTATTGGGAGGGCCTCTTACGATGCTGGTCCCCATTACCGGGTGAAGGACCACTGTGTGAGGTTCCCGCTCGAAGCCGAGCAAGCTCTCATGTTTGCGTCGTGCTTGTGCCTGTGCCTGGTCGTAATCACGTTGTGCTTGCTCACTTTTTCGTTTCACTTGTGCCTGCTCCTACTCACGTGCTTTTTCTCCAGCTCGGCTTGGTGTTTAGCCATCTTGTTATGATCCCACTTTAGGAGTGCTGGTCCTGGGGAATAGTTGTATTTCTCTCCCTTAGCAATAGTTTTGTCCAGGTAACTCACCTCATCGAATGTTTCAATAGTTTCCCGTGTCTGCCTGGTTTCCATGTTTGTTTCCTGTGACTGCCCAGTTGCCATGGTGATTTCCAAAACAGTCAATAATGAAGTATCAAAACAGTGTATCACAAAAAAAATTCTACAAAAGTAAAAGAGAATGAAAGAAAAACAACACCAAGGAGAGAAAAAAAAATAAAATCCACAGTTCAAACTTAAATGTAACGGTGATCCCAAAACCATGAAAGCGACTCAAAATACAACCAAGTTCAACAGCACCAAAATGTTTCAATACAGTGCATGAAACACTGGTAATACAGGATGGCAGTTGTGCCTGCTTAACAGCAATATGCAGCAGTACTTGCGGTTGTGGTGCAAATGAAAGAAATGAGCAACAACAGACTTTACCGACAAGCACCCAGTGCAAGAAAATACAAACAAGTAAAGTATAGCGGTCATGCCTGCGTATAAGCGCGTATATGGCAGTATCCACAAATAAAATGTCGTAAGTAAATTTGCGGAGTGCTGCCAAAAGGCCACAGATTCTATAAAAAGATGCCAAATTACACATGTGTCTACTAATAAAGAGAAAAATTATTTTTGAGTGACAACTCAGACATATGAGAGGATTATCCTAGGCTCAACAAACGACACCAATGTTTTTATTCCCAATATCTAAGCAGTCAATACTTGATTATAAAACTCAATTATCAGCAAAATACTTAATATGCTTACTCCCAATTCGTAATTCCCAAAGAAATATAAACGATTCTTAACAAACATCACCCTTTAACCAATACATAAAACACAATTGCTTTAAAACTCGATCTTTTCACGTAAATAAATAAAATCTTATTTAACACGTGTTCTCGTCATGAAAATTTCTTAATTCTGTTACCACATATTCTCTTGCAGATTTCCTGAACTTTTGTTTATCACATGGTAAGCAAGAAAAATATAAGCTACCTTAATTAATTTTGAATATTTAAAAAAAAATATAATATACTGACACGCAACGTCTCTAGCGATAAAATTTTTATGCTCAGCCTAAGATTCTATAATTTCAATTATCTAAGCCAATGGTAATCGGATTTCATTTGCAATGTTAAAAAGCAAAATAAAAATAAATTTATCAAAATCAGTCTATTTGGGTCCCTATTAGGGAACCAAATTTTGTGGAGTGGGGAAGCTGCTAAGTTTTTGTTTTACTAAGGAGACTCACAGTACTGAATTCGGTTAAGAGCTCACAAAGAGACAGGACATTTATTAATTTTGCAAATTACCCATGCAACCACTACTTGGTCAAATGAAACTCAGAATTCAACATTCGTTTAATTTTCAAAATGCAATGACACATAATATAAAATTGAACAAAATTTTGGAGAGCTGGAACAAATTTACAATTTAAATTTATGAATTGCTGCCTCAAATCCTGAAGGTGGTGAGCACGATTTTGACTCAACACTCCGCTTCCTGAATACTGACGCCCACCCCCATGGAATGACCAACAACTCGACATAAAGATCAAGCTCCCTGACAACCCCAAAAGCTTGGTAAACCCGCTTGTCCTTAAAAACATATACAAGGACAAAATTCAGAGCTGGAGCATGACGAACTCTCAAGTCTTCTACACTGACAGTTGAGTAAATCAAGAAATGGAGCTTCAGCCGCTGCCTTCACCACTGGAAACTACGTCCAATCCTGGAGACTGTCAAACTCCTGCTCATCGCTCCAGACTGAGCTTGTTGCCATAGCCAACGCCCTCGACTTCATCACCCAGCAAGGAGCTGACCATGCCCTAATTCTCTCTGACTCTAAAGGTGCCTTACAGGTCATCAAGAAGCCACTCCTCAGGGACAATGTATATATCATCACCACCATCCTCAGCCACTACCTTAGGACAACTAGCCTTGGAAAAGCGATCACTCTTGCCTGGATTCCCAGCCACGTCGGCATCAAGGGAAATGAGGAAGCCGATCAAGCCGCCAAACAAGCCACTCTTAAAGCAGAAATCCAAATATCTCTGCCTCCTGGGTTCAAAAGATAAAAACCAAAGCCTCCAAGTCACTCCTTAACATCTTAATAACTAAACACAACCTGTGCACAGACATTGGCTACCCCTACACCTGGTGGTACAAAGCCACCACTGATCTTCAGCAAATCACCTGCCAAAGAACCTTCGACGAAGCAGGGTGGTCAGTGTGTACCGTCTGATACTCGGGTACAAGTGCACCTGGCAAATAGTGGATGATATCATCAGGGAATGCACCTTCTGCCAGGTAGCCTCACCACATCCATTGCTCCACTACATCCTCGAATGCGATTCCTTTGCATATATTCGATGGAAAACTGGTGCCCCCGCAACATCCAGCGAAGATCCAAATGCCCTTCATGTTGCTAGCTCCATAATCAGACTAGCAACAAACAGCTGCATGAACAGTCTTCTAAATATCATCAGTCAATACCTTCCACCAAGATAACTATGCAATAACTCTCTTTCACCACCAAAACAGGAATTCATTAAATTGTTGATATAAACTAATAATCCTCAACTGAACACTCATGTTTTCCACTATCTTTACAGGTTTGCACAACCTCACCTGTGGGCCAAAATATGAAAGTCCGATTGCCCTCAAGAGCGAATACCACCAACAATAACCAGATCTCACCACACCTCTTCGCCAAAATAGGAAAGCCCATTCGCCCTCAGGAGCGAATACCACCTCCAATTAACAAAATCTTACCCCACCTGAGGGCCAAAAAGGGAAGGTCGCTCACTCTCAAGGGAGAACATAAAAAAAAAAAATTATTCCCGTCACCACAGATGAATGCCAAGACTATGGCCGCAACTTGATAATCACCTCTGTCACACAGGCAGAGTAGAATAGAGGACACTGCAATTGCAGAGACAGAAATGACACACCGTTAATAATGGGAAAACCGAAGGCACGAGCACACAAATAATGAGTTTCCAATATTATTCCACTGCATGAAAATATATTGGTTAGTCACAGCTAACCAGAAGTATTTACGCTACAGTAAGACCATACAAAACCATTAATTATTTGCCGGCATTAGAAGAAAACAGTTAATTCACAATAAATGAAGAACAAGTGAGACAAATGCAATATGTATTCCTTAAATTGTGGGCAACCAAAAAAGTACGTTATGCCACTTGAGCAAAAATGCTTATCAATTTTTTGCATTTTATATGGTAAAACACTTTGTTTACGATAAAGGGAGAATCTACGAGATAAATACAGTATTCATTCAATTTTGTAAAGCAAGAAATATTTGCAGTGCAAAATGGGCAAAACCACCTTTTGAAGTACTTGCAACTTATCCCCTATGTATGAAGAATCAGCAAGATTAATACAGTATGTATTCATTAAATTAGGGTTAGGAAGAAACATTTGCAAGGCCAACAGGGCAAAATTACTTATTAATTATTTGCAATTTATAACGTAAAACACATTATTTAACTTACTAACTATAGCAATTTACAGTGAAAAAAAATTTATTTATGAGTATTGATGTAAAGCACTTTATTTACGATGATAGAATGGGGGGGTAAAATGAAATCAGAATTCGTTGGGAGAAGGGATAGATTTTTAGGTCGTAATGAGCAATCTTCTGAGGACGAGATTTACTTTTGCACAGTCAATGAAAGAAATTTCTTGCCAATGTATATTGGCGGTAATTCCCAAGTCAATGAATTAAGTTTGACGAATGAGATTCTAGTTAGGTAATCTACAAAAGTTCGTTTTGTATGGGAATGGAACCTAAGAAAAATTTCTTAGACTTTGACCAGTAAAGGATTTGACCAGTAACAAATTTAACCAGTTTCTCAAATTCCCAAATTTTCTTGACCAACGAACTTTACCATACACTTTCTCTCACCTTGTTTGTGCCAGATGAATTCCTGTGAAGATGCTATGTAAAAATAAGTTTGATGTAAGCTTGTACCATCACAGTTAAACATATAGCTAAAAGCACAAAACAAGATCCAATATTGTCCAACGCACTTCAGCATTTACATACTGGTCTAGGTCCAACAATGACTCAGGATGGATGTAAACCATATTTGGCAGTATGATCTGCACTTAGTATGGAACAGGTTTGCATATTACGTGGGGCCAGAGTTGTTGTTCCTAAGCAGCTTAGGGAACAGGTTCTCACCGATCTACATGAGGAATACCAGGGTATTGTAAGATCTAAAGCAATAGCTAGAAGTTACATGTGAAGGCTGGGGATGGACAAGGTCATTGAAATGTCTGTTCAGAAATGTACAACTTGCTCCATCAATCAAAATAATCCAAAACCAGCATGTTTGCACCCCTGAGAATATCCTAGACATGCTTGGCAATGGCTACACATTGATTTTGGTGGCCCATTTCTTGGATATTCTGACCTAATTGTTGTTGATTCTTACAGTAAATGGCCAGATATCAATCCAATGCACTTTGCACTATCATAGTTCTAATGCCGCTTTTTGCAGCCTACGGTAAGCGAAGATGTACTACATATTACAACTGGAATCCTATCTTCTTCAGGTACAAATGATTCAATATTTGCGGAGCTGTAGTGCAAGAATATAGGGGGGGGGAGGAATGCTAGCTACGATTCCCTGGAGGATCCACGATGGGATTAGCTTCAAATCTCAGGTCAGGTGGACGGTTATTTGCCGTAATCTTCATAATGAAGTCTTTTAACAAGCAAGCAAAGAAATATTTATTTCCATTTGACAACGGCTATTCTTTTACAAAACTAATAGTACACTTATAAGTAGTTATGTAATTGAACTAATAAGTAAGAGGGTAGTACATACGCTTACAGTGAACAGAAATATAGCTTCACTAGAAAATGAAGATTACCTTGAGTTAACAGATGTGTATAAAAATTATAATGACTAATCATAATAAAAATGGTAACAATAATGTTTATAATAAAGTAGCAATAATAACACTCGATATATGATCGTTATTATCAGTATCATCACCATATTTGTACTCCTTATAATGATAATAATTAGTTCTTAACTTAGAGATCAAAGATGGCGATATCAATATGCATATAGAATGGTTAGTGTTAAGGGAAATTGCAAAATTATTAAGTTTGATTAGTGTGTGAGCAGTAACTATTTGTCCAAATTAAAAGTATATAGTTTGCCTTTGAAACCTGCAAAGGTAGATGAATTTTTAAGATTGCTTCAGCCACTTCATTCACTGTCCATTCAATAAATATAAGGAGCATAAAGGAGCAGCGCAATATGGTGCTGAAAGTTCTGCTTTATATGTGCATATGCAAGATACCGGTCACCATATTAATTGGAATGAGTCATCATTGCTGTTTAGGAGTAATTATCAATACAGGATATAGATACTTGAAGCATCCATTATAGAAAAATCAGAAACCTTAAATTTATCGAATGGATAGTGAAGATCTGACATAGTGGATGAAACAATCTTAAAGGACCTCATTAAGAAGATTATGCCAAATGACTTTCACCTGACCTGAGATCTGAATCTAATCCCATCATAGATCCTCCTGGAATTTGTAGATATCATCTCAACCTCCCCCCATATTCTTTTATTACAGCTCTTAAAACATTGAAGGATTTGTACCTGAAAAGGACAAAAGTCCAGTCGTAATATGCAGTACATCCCTTTTCTGTGTTTTATTTATGGGCAGTTTATGCTATATTCATATATCCTCCAGATGACGTAACCAGAAGGGACATTGAAGCATCCTCATTTGGCCGCCAAACATCCCAGAGGCAGCATCTCGCTTCAGCAGTCAAGCTTATTTCAAACCTCATTTATGTGACATCACATGAATTCATCTTGCACAAACAAGGTGAGGGATAGCGTATGGTAAAGCTCGTGGGTCAAGCAAAGGGGTTTTTCGAGAATTAGTTACATTCGTTACAGGCCAAATCCTACGAATTTTTTTTCTCAGACTCCATTAACATACAAACAAACTTTTGTAAATTACAAAACTGGAATCTCACTTGCCAAACTTAATTCCTTAACCTGGAAATTACAGCTGATATATATTGCTAAGAAGTTTCTTTCATTGAATGTGATAAACGAAAATCTCATCATCTGAAGATTGGTTATGAACCCATAAAAGTCTGTCCCTTCTCCTAACAAATTCAAATTTCATTTCACCTCTTTTTATCATCGTAAATAAAGTGTTTTACTTCAAAAACTCGTGAATAAAGCTATTTGCTATATAAATTGCAAATAATTTATCATTTAACTAAAGTGTTTTATGCTATAAACTGCAAATAATTAAAAGGTAATTTTACCCTGTTGGCTTTGCAAATATTTCCTGTTAACCACAATTTAATGAATGCATACTGTATTTATCTTGTTGATTCTTCATATATTGGGAATAAAGTTTTGAGTGAAAAGTTGCAAATACTTCAAAAGGTGGTTTTGCCCCTTTTTCATTGCACACAGTTCTTGATAACCAAAGGTGAATGAATACTGTATTTATCTCAAAGATTCTTCCTTTATCATAAATAGTGTTTTACCATATTAATTGCAAGTCATTAATAATCATTGCAACTTTTGTGGTTGCCCACAATTTAAGGAATACATACAGTACTGTATTTGCCTTGCTTATATTTCATTTATTGTGAATAAATTGTTTTACTTTAATACCAGAAAAGAATTAATGGTTTTGTATGCTCTTATGGTAGCATAAATATTTCTGGTTAGCTGTGAATAACCAATATATTTTCATCCAGTAGAATAATATTGGAAACTCATTATATGAGTGCTCGTGCTTTCAGTTTCCCATTATTAACAATGTGTCGTTTCTGTTTCTGCAATTGCAGTGTCCTCTATTCTACTCTGCCTGTGTGACAGAGGTATTAGTCGAGTTGAGGCCAAAGCCTTGGCATACATCTGTTGTGCCGGGAAACGAAATTGTGCTCACCACCTCTGGGATTCGAGGCAGCATTTCATAAAATTTAATTAAAAAATTTAATTCAATTCTTTTAATGTCATTGCATTTCCAAAATTAAAAGAAAGTTGAATTCTGAGTTTCATTTAACCGAGTAGTGGTATACGGGTGGGGTGTTCAAGTACAAATATCTGTCCTGTCTGTTTGTGAGCTCTTAACCGAGTTCAGTACTATGAGTCCCTTAGTAAAACAGAATCTTAACAACTCTCCATTCCCACAACAATATTGGTTCCCTGATCAGGGATCCGAACAGACAGACTGATTTTGAGTTTTTTTTATTTTGCTTTTTAACATTGCACATGAACCCGATTACCATTGGCTCGATTATTGAAATGAATGAATATTAGGCTGCACAAAAAATTTTTATTGCCAGAAACGTTGTGGATCAGAATTTTTTATTTTTTATTTTCAAAATTAATTATGTTAACGAATATTTTCTTGTTTACCATGTGGTAAACAAACTTTCAGAAAATCTGCATGAGATTATGTGGTAACAGACTTAAGAAATATTACATGACGAGAAGACGTGTAATTTAAAATCCCATTTATTTGCGTGATAAGATTGAGTTTTAAAGCATTCGTGTTTTATATATCCATTAACGGGTAATACTTGTTAAGAATTATTTATATTTCCTTGGGATTTAGGAATTGGGAGTAAGCATATTAAATATTCCGCTTATAATTGTGTTTTATATTCAAGCATTGACTGCTCATAGATTTGGTAAGAAAAATTTGGTGTCGTTTATTGAGCCTAGGCTATGCCCTTCATGTGTCTGAGTTGTCACTCAAAAATAAATGTTCTCATTACTAGTAGACATGTGTAATATGGCTGCTTTGTATGCCGTTAGCTTATCTTTGGTGTATTTTGCATATGATCTTTGCCCTTTTGGCAACACTCCAGAATTTTACTTATGACATTTTATTTGTAATTACTGCCATATACGCACTCATGCGCAGGCACAACCGCTATACTTTACTTGTTTGTATTCTCTGGCACTGGGTGCTAGTCGGTAAAATTCTTTGTTGCTCGTTCCTTTCATTTACACCATAACCGCAGGTACTGCCGTATTTGCTGTTAAGCAGGCACGACTGCCATCCTGTATTACCAGTGTTTTATACACTGTTTTGCAACATTTTGCTGCTGTTACACTTGACTGCATTTTGAGTCACTTTTATGGTGAGGTTTTGAGATCACTTTTATGTTTAAGTTTGAACTGTGGTGTTGAATTTTTTTCTCTCCTCGGTGTTGGGTGGTTCTTTCATTTTTTTTTCTACTATTGTAGAGATTTTTTTTTTTTTTTGGCACTTCATTATTGACTGTTTAGGAAACAAACATGGAAACCAGGCAGTCACAGGAAACAAACATGGAAACCATTGAAACATTTGATAAGGAGAATTACCTGGACGTAATGATTGCTAGGGGTGAGAGATACGGTCTTTCCCCAAGACAGAAGCTCCTCGAATGGGCTCATGAGAAGATGGTTGAACGCCGAGATAACCTGGAGAAGAAAGCCTGTGACGAGGCACAAGCACTAGCCCAACGCGATTACGATGAGGCACAGGCACAAGCCCAACGCGATTATGACCAGGCACAGGCACAAGCCCAACACGATTACGACCAGGCACAGGCACAAGCACAACGCGGACATGAGCTTGAGCTTGCTCTCCTTCGAGCGGGAATCCCAGACAGTGGTCCTTCATCTGGAAATAGAGATTACAGGAACGGGAAGCACAAGGGCCCCTCGCAGAACTTCAGTCGTCCAGCTCATTCTCCTCACACTTCTAAGCCTTATTACGGCCATGCACCCACACTCAAGAAGGATGACTTGGTAAGACCTAAGCCTCAGCAGTTCAGAGGCATAGGCCATTACTCTGCTCCACCCTCACAGGATTTTAAGCCAAACTCTAAGAGCCACCACACTCCTTCTCACAGCAGCGGCCCGCATAGCCATCTGGCCACTCACTCGGCCCATGTTGTGGAAACATGGCCAGAAAGGGCCACTGAGGATAATGCTGTGGAACCACCGCACAAACTTGCTAATGTGGAATTCATCGAACATTATGATTTGGAAATTATCCTAAAATGCCTAGAAACCATAAATGTTGTGGAAGCTGAGATAGCCATCAACACAGGTGCCAATGGCATATTTAATGACGAGAGATTCGTCAGGGTTGAAGATTTCACCGGCAAAGTCGTTCGTGTGCAGGTTGCTGAAGGAATACCCCAATTGCGACGCTACTGTGTCATTGACCTGCATTGCAAATACCACAAGGGAAAAGCCCCAGCTGTGGCAACGATTGGACTTATGTACCTTGTCTTGCTGGGTCGTATACCGAACCTCGCTCCTATCTTCCAGGCTGACCTCTACCATGAGGACATTTCTCATTGTAACATGCCTCGGGCGAGGTCACTGAAGCCATTTCAACAGAAACTCCTGGCCTTGATGCCAAGAATTTGGACGATTCTCCAACTGACTCCATTAAGTCTGCCGCAGTTAGTACACGTAATGTGGAACATGGAGAGTTTCCCCCTCCTTTACCAAATGATGCACCTCTAGAGCCATTGAAGTCCCGTCCAGACCTTGCCAAATTGCAGCAAGACTGCCCCAGCCTCAAACGCCGGATGCAGCAGGCCACTGAAGGAAAGACCCTCACGGTATGAAGAGGAGGCCAGATCACTTATGCCCTTGAAGAAGAGTACTTTGTAGGCATGTGACTAAAGATGGCCACACCTTTAAACAGTTGGTGGTGCCCGCTTCGTTGCACCACCAGGTTTTGTATGTGGCACACCATTTACCTCTGAGTGGACACAGAGGCAAAGCATAAACTAGGCATGTCCTTCAAAAGGCTTTTGCATGGCCAAACATGTACGCCAAGGTAGACAGATATGTAGGCTCCTGCCCTGTCGGTAATCAACCTCTACGGCACCGGTGCCAAAAGTTCCCATAGGGATAAGTAAGCTCTCAATGGAGCCACTTTCCAAGGTTGCTATTGATATAATGCGTCCTATTAATCTAGCTTCGTCCACGGGGAAACAGTTCCACCAGTTATACGTCAACCTGGCAATAAGGTACCCACATGCAGTGCCACTGCCTTCTATCATGACTGAAGCAGTTGCTCATGCCCTATTTGAAATCTGCTCCAGGGTTGGCTTTCCTGAGCAGGTCACTTCTGACAATGGATGTCAGTTTACAAGTAGGCACTTTGAGGCTTTCTGTAACCTTTTAGAAATGGAGCACTTTCGTACGAGCGTCTATCTTGCCCAAATAAATGGAGCATGCGAACGCTATAACGGGACATTGAAGCGATGTTTGCGCAAGCTAGTGATAGATATACCTAGCAGTGGGACAAGTACATCCCTGCTGCACTTTTCTTTCTCAGAGACACGCCCCACGACACTACTGGATACTCGCCCTTCGAGCTGATTTATGGTCATAAGGTCAGAGGCCCTGTAGAATTCTTGGCAGAATGTTGGGATTCACCTACCATCGATGATGACGATTGGGATGTCCATGAGTATATTTTGAAGTTTTCGTCCCATCTCAAAAAGGCTTGGAAAACTGCACAATTAGCCATTAAGGGTCACCAGCAGACTGCCAAACCCCTCTTTGACAAGTGTGCTTGGTGTCGTGCCATGACATCTGGAGATCGAGCTCTGTTACTTTTTCCTACAGATACTCGCAAGCTAATGCTACGCTGGAAAGGACCATGCACTGGTACACCGGGTGACCCCTGACAATTATGTGCTAAATGTTCTTGGCAATAACCGAAAATACCACATTAACCAGCTGAAGCTGTATTGTGAGGACCCGGAGGCCCAGAGGGATCCTGCGCTGGCACTCTCAGCAACCCCTATAGATGCCCTCAACATCAATAGAACCTCCGAGGCTGCAGCAACACAGGTGCTCCATTATAGCCACCCCTTGCTTCCTATATTGGAATACTCCACCCTCGCAGTGGAGACAGTCTTACGGGAGTGGAGTTTTTTGGAAGAAGCCCCTCTGGCCGTAGCCACTGCCCTTGCAATTGAAGACATAAGCTTAGCATTTGATGATGGTAAGGATCTTGCCAATCCCACACACCGAAAGGAAAGTGTGAGTAATTGCATTATTAACTCCAAACTGCAACAGAGTCAACGGGGACAGCTGAACAAGCTATTAGAGGACTACGAGACTGTCTTCAAAGACCTCCCTGGCATTACTGCTACCCTTGAGCATCATGTCAGATTCACTAACCCAGAGCCATTTCAGCATTCCTACAGCCTTCCCCACCAGCTGACCGTACGGCTGAAGGAAGATCTTGACACTTGGGTCCGCTTCAGAATAGTTGAAAAGAGCACTTCACCCTGGTGTTCGCCAATACCGGCAGTGTGTAAGCGAGATGGCAGTCACAGGTTCTGCCTTGACTCTCATAAGCTTAACTCCTGTACCATCTTTGATGGAGAACCCATTGCTGATGCCGAGCATATTTTCTCGTTGCTCTCCCAAGCCCGTTACCTGTCCAAGTTGGATCCGGCTAGTGAATTTCGGCAAGTCCCGCTGAGCGAGACTACCAAGCCTCTAACAGCCTTTTCCACAAGATATGGTCTATACCAGTTCAGGGTCATGCCTTTTGGTATGGTAAATGCCTCTAGCTGCTTCAGCAAACTCATGAGGATAGTACTACAGGATATCTACAATGTTCAATGCTTTATAGACGACATCCTGGTGCATTCTCAGGATTGGTCATCGCACCTCGAGGCTCTCCACGGAGTTCTCACTCGTCTGAATCAGCATGGACTTCATTTAAAGCCTTCCAAAGGTGAGATTGGTCTCACACAATTGCAGTATCTCGGCCACTTGGTCGGAGAAGGATTATGTCCCCTTTACATGACAGGGTACAAGCTATTAAGGATAGGAAGAAACCTGCTACTGTCTCTAAACTGAAATAATTCGTGGGTAGTGTCGGCTACTACCAACGGTTCATATCACACTTGAATGCTATCACTGACCCTTTGCAGCAAATGACCTTCTCAAAGCAAGGTAAAACCTCCCCTGTCCAATGGACAGACGAAGTGGAGAGAGCATTTTTGAGGCTCCGAGAAGCATTGGCGGGTGAGCCAGTATTACAGCTGGTAAACCCTGATTTTCCATTTATCTTGCAGACCAGCGCCTCAGATGAAGGCCTGGGTGCCATGCTCTTGCAAGCCCAATCAGACAACTCAGCAGAAGTAGCTCCAGTGCGATATGCAAGCTGCAGGCTTCGCCCTGCAGAGTGAAATTACTCCACTGTGGAGAAGGAAGCTCTAGCTGCATATTGGGCTCTAAAGAAATTTGAAGTCCATCTGTATGGCCAACATTTTACACTGGGAACCGACCACCGTCTTCTCCTATATTTACAGACTGCAGACAAGCTAAATCCTCGCCTGAAAAGGTGGACACTTTACCTTAATCTTTTCAAATTCACTGCCCAACATGTTCATGGCAAGGACAATGACCTTGCTGATTTACAAAGTCGATTGTCGTTATCCTCAAATGAGGAAGCTGGTGCTGTTGGTCTCAGTTTGACTAATCGGTAAAGATTACTTCTCTGATGTGTTGTTTATTTTTTATGTTTATCTTTTATGTCTTTAATACTGTACTGTATTTGTTTATTTTAGCGTACAAACATTATTAATAATGGAAGACGAAAATTATGAAGAATATTTCTTTGATCATAATTTTATATTTCCTTTTCTGGGACTCTGAAAGCCAGAACATGGCAAAAACTTTTAGTTTAGTGTTGAATAGCTGAAACTGTAATAAATCCAGTCGCCAATATTAATGACGACTAGGTTAAAATTTTCCATTTGCGTATACTGTTTTTTTTTATATCATTTTATTGCCTTATTGCATGTGAAGCATTCTTAAACTTAAATATTGATATTCACTGATATCTAAGTGTGATTTTAATTTTCTTGAAATTTGAATTTGATCACATTTCTTTTATGTTTTGCATGTCATTTAATGTTTTGTTTATTAGAATTGTTCACTTTTCCTAATAGTATATGTTCCAGTGGTGGATCCCATTCTTATTGTTCATTTTTGCTTTTCCATGAGAAGGATATCTCATCTCTCAAAATAACACTGAAGTCACCATAACTTCCTCTGTTCTTTTTTCGCCTTCCGTAGTAGAATTTTGCAAAATCAATATTCTCTAGAAAGGACCTTTGTGACTGTGACAGAGTGTTTCGCTCAAAGTCACCAGAGGCTGTTAGATGCCTTATTAATTAATTTAGTAACTTAACTGTCATTAATCTAACAAAAAAAATAATTCCCACTTCTTGACTTTTGCAGATTATGACTACTTGCAATTTATATTTTAGCTTATAGCTAATTTTAAATATACCTTATTTACTCTTCTTGTACTTGTAGAAGAATAGTCCCGATATAAAGGCTGCTCCTACTTCTTCACCTCTTCACTGAACTCACCAGATACGTTTTGTTTACAATTTTCTTATTATAAAAATTGTTCTTGCTGATAATTTTGTTATAAATTTGACCTTGCTGTTATGTCATTAGCCAGTCTAAATATATATCACTAGCTTCTTTATTATCTGAGTACCTAAATTCCGTCTCTTATGAGCAACGAACGTTCTAGAGATTGTTTACCAGTAACCTAACTTTCCATTATTATTCTCGTTTTATTTTATTTGCTTCCACTTGTTGCACCTAAAATACTGTCTCTCCCTTGCATCTCTGCTATAATTGCATGCCAAGGACCACCACTAAAGTAGTCCTTAAATGATATCAGAGCCAGTTACTGCTCTAGAAATATATCCTACAGATGACGTCACCAGGAGGGACAATGAAGCCTCCTCTTTTGGCGCCCAAACACCGCAGAGGCAACATCTCGCCTGAACAGTCTAAGTTTATTTCAAACCTTATTTACGTGGCATCTTCACAGGAATTCATCTAGCACAACAAGGTGAGGGATAGTGTATGGTAAAGCTCGTGGGTCAAGCAAATTGGTTTTTCGAGAATTAGTTACATTCGTTACTGGCTAAATCTTACAAATTTTTTCTCAGATTCCATTCCCATACAAATGAAATTTTGTAGATTACTTAACTGGAATCTCATTTGCCAAAGCTAATTCCTTAACCTGGAAATTACAGCTGATATACATTACTAAGAAGTTTCTTTTCATTGAATGTGATAAACGAAAATCTCATCCTCTGAAGACTGGTTATGAGCCCGTAAAAATCTATCCCTTTTCCTAATAAATTCTAATTTCATTTCACCTCTTTCTATCATCGCAAATAAAGTGTTTTACGTCAAAAACTCGTGAATAAAACTATTTGCTATATAAATTGCAAATAATTAATCATTTAGCTAAAGTGTTTTATGCTATAAACTGCAAATAATTAAAAGGTAATTTTACCCTGTTGGCTTTGCAAATATTTCCTGTTAACCACAATCTAATGAATGCATGCTGTATTTATCTTGCTAATGCTTCATATGTTGGGGATAAGGTGTTTTGAGTTATAAGTTGCAAATACTTCAAAAGGTGGTTTTGCACCCTTTTTTTTCATTGCAAACAGTTCTTGATAACCAAAAGTGAATGAATACTGTATTTATCTCGTAGATTCTTCCTTTATCCTAAATATAGTGTTTTACCATATTAATTGCAAATCATTAATAAGCATTGCAACTTTTGTGGTTGCCCACAATTTAAGGAATACAAACAGTACTGTATTTGTCTTGCTTATTCTTCATTTATTGTGAATAAATAGTTTTCCTTTAATACCAGCAAAGAATTAATGGTTTTGTATGCTCTTATGGTAGCATAAATATTTCTGGTTAGTTGTAACTAACCAATACATTTCATTCTGTAGAATAACATTGGAAACTCATTATATGTGTGCTCATGCTTTCAGTTTCCCATTATTAACAGTGTGTCATTTCTGTTTCTGAAATTGTAGTGTCCTCTATTCTACTCTGCCTGTGTGACAGAGGTAATTGTCGAGTTAAGGCCAAAGTCTCGGCATACGTCCGTGGTGCCGGGAAACGAAATCGTGCTCACCACCTTCGGGATTCAAAGCAGCATTTCATAAATTTTAATTTGAGAAATTTAATTCAATTCTTTTAATGTCATTGCATTTCCAAAATTAAAAGAAAGTTGAATTCTGAGTTTCATTTAACAAAGTTATGGTATTACGTGTGGGGTGTTCAAGTGCAAATATCTGTCCTGCCTGTTTGTGAGCTCTTAACCGAGCTCAGTACTTTGAGTCCCCTTAGTAACACAGACTCTTAACAAACACTCTACCATCCCAACCCAACATGATTTGGCGCCCGATCAGGGACCCGAACAGACAGACTGATTTTGATAAATTTATTTTTATATTGTTTTTTAACATTGCACATGAAACCCGATTACCATTGGCTCGATTATTGAAATAAATGAATCATAGGCTGCACACGAAAATTTTCTCACTAGAGACATTGCGGATCAGAAATTTTTTTCTATTTTCAATATTAATTACGATAACTAATATTTTCTTGTTTCCCATGTGTTAAACAAAATTTCAGGAAATCTACATGAGATTATGTGGTAACAGAAATAAGAATTTTTTCATGATGAGAAGACGTGTTATTTAAAATTTCATTTATTTGCGTGATAAGAATGAGTTTTAAAGCATTCGTGTTTTATATATCCTTGAAAGGGTGATACTTGTTAAAAATTGTTTATATTTCCTTGGGATTTAGGAATTGGGAGAAAGCATATTAAGTATTTTTGCTTATAATTCTGTTTTATATTCAAGCATTGACTGCTCATAGATTAGGAAGAAAAACTTTGGTGTCATTTATCGAGCCTAGGCTAAGCCTTTCATGTGTCTGAGTTGTCACTTGAAAATAAATTTTCTCATTACTAGTAGACATGTGTAATCTGGCTGCCTAGTAAGCTGTTAGCTTATCGTTGGTGTATTTTGCATATGATCTGTGCCCTTTTGGCAACACTCCAGAATTTAACTTACAACATTTTATTTGTGGGTACTTGTTTGTATTACTTACGACACTTTATTTGTGGGTACTGCCATATACGCGCTCATACGCAATCACAACCGCTATGCTGTACTTGTTTGTACTCTCTGGCACTGGGTGCTAGTCTGTAAAATTCGTTGTTGCTTATTCCTTTCATTTGCACCATAACCGCAGGTACTGCCACGTATTGCTGTTAAGCAGGCACTACTGCCATTCTATATTACCAGGTTTCATACACTGTTTTGCAACATTTTGTTGCTGTTACACTTGATTGTGTTGCTCATTCCTTTTATTTGCACCATAACCGCAGGTACTGCCACATATCGCTGTTAAGCAGGCACGACTGCCATCCTGTATTACCAGTGTTTCATGCACTGTTTTGCAACATTTTGTTGCTGTTGCACTTGATTGTGTTGCTCATTCCTTTCATTTACACCATAACCGCAGGTACTGCCAAGTATTGCTGCTAAGCAGGCACTACTGCCATCCCATATTACCAGTGTTTCATGCACTGTTTTGCAATATATTGTTGCTGTTGCACTTGATTGTGTTGCTCATTCCTTTCATTTGCACGATAACCACAGGTACTGCCACATATTGCTGTTAAACAGGCATGACTGCCATTCTGTATTACCAGTGTTTCATGCACTGTTTTGCAATATTTTGCTGCTGTTGCACTTGATTGTATTTTGAGTCACTTTTATGGTGAGGTTTGGAGATAAAATTTACGTTTAAGTTTGAACTGTGGTGTTGAATTTTGTTTCTCTCCTTGGTGTTGTGTGGTTCTTTCATTTTTTATCTACGATTGTAGAGATTTGTTTTTTTTTTGTGGTTGTTTTGGCACTTTGTTATTGACTGTTTAGGAAACAAACATGGAAACCATCAAAACATTCGATGAGGAGCATTACCTGGATATAATGATTGCTAATGGTGAGAGATGCGGTTTTTCCCCAAGACAGAAGCTCTTCAAATGAGTTCATGAAAAGAAGGTTGAACGCTAAGATAAGCTGGAGAAGAGAACAAGTGATGAGGCACAAGCACAACGTGATGAGGCACAAGCACAACGTGATCATGAGCTTGCGCTTGCTCGGCTTCGAGCGGGAATCCCAGACAGTAGCCCTTTATCCGGAAATAGAGATTACAGGAACAGGAAGCACAAGAGCCCCTCGCAGAACTTCAATCGTCCATCTCATCCTCCTCACACTCCTAAGCCTTATTACGGCCATGCACCCACACTCAAGAAGGATGACCCGGTAAGACCTAAGCCTCAGCAGTTCAGAGGCAAAGGCCATTACTCTGCTCCACCTTCCCAGGGTTTTCAGCCAAACTCTAAGAGCCACCACGCTCCCTCACACGGCGGCGGCCCGCATAGCCATCCAGCCATGCACTTGGCCCATTCTGTTGAAACAGGGCCAGAAAGGGCCAATGAGGATAACGCCGAGGAACCACCACAAAAACTTGCCAATGTGGAATTCATCGAACATGATGTTCTGGAAATGATCCCAAAATGCCTAGAAACCATAAATGGTGTGGAAGCTGAGATAGCCCTTGACACAGGGGCCAATGGCATACTTGTTGATGAGAGATTCGTCAGGGATGAAGATCTTACCAGCAAAGTCGTTCGTGTGCGGGTTGCTGAAGGAACACCCCAAACACGACGCTGCTGTGTCATTAACCTGGATTGCAAATACTACAAGGGAAAAGCCTCAGCTGTGGCAATGATTCGGCTTATGTACCCTGTCTTGATGGGTCGTGCACTGAAACTGGTTCCTACTTTCCAGGCCGACCTCTACCATAAGGACATTTCTCATTATAACTTCCCTTGGGGGAAGTCACATGAAGCCATTTCAGCAGCAACTCCTGGCCTCGATGCCAAGAATTTGGACGATATTCCGACTGACTCCGTTGAGTCTGCCGCAGTTAGTACACGTAATGTGGAACGCGAAGAGTTTCCCCCTTCTGCACCAGATGATGCCCCTCTAGGGCCATTGAAGTCCCGTCCAGACTTTGCCAAATTGCAGCAAGACTGCCCCAGCCTCAAACGCTGGATGCAGCAGGCCACCGAGGGAAGGACCTTCACGGTGAGAGGAGGAGGCCAGATCACTTATGCCCTTGAAGATGGAGTACTTCGTAGGCATGTGACTAAAGATGGCCACACCTTTAAACAGTTTGTGGTGTCTGCTTCGTTGCACCACCAGGGTATGTATGTGGCACACCATTTACCTCTGAGTGGACACAGAGGCAATGCAAAAACTCGGCACGTCTTTCAGAAGGCTTTTGCATGGCCAAACATGTACGCCGAGGTAGACAGATACGTAGGCTCCTGCCCTGTCGGTCAATCCACCTCTTCAGCATCGGCACCAAAAGTCCCCATGGGGATAAGTAAGCTCTCAATGGAGCCATTTTCCAAGGTCGCTATTGACATATTAGGTCCTATTAATCCAGCTTCGTCCACGGGGAAACATTTCCTCCTGGTATATGTTGACCTGGCAACAAGGTACCCAGATGCAGTGCCACTGTCTTCTATCACAACTGAAGCAGTCGCTCATGCCCTATTTGAAATCTGCTCCAGGGTTGGCTTTCATGAGCAGGTCACTTCTGACAATGGAAGTCAGTTTACAAGTAGGCACTTTGAGGCTTTCTGAAACCTTTTAGAAATGAAGCACATTCGTACGGGTGTCTATCATGCCCAATCAAATGGAGCATGCGAACGTTATAACGGAACATTGAAGCGATGTTTGCGCAAGCTAGTGATAGATATACCTAGGCAGTGGGACAAGTACGTCCCTGCTGCACTTTTCTCCTTCAGAGACACGCCCCACGACACTACTGGATACTCGCCCTTTGAGCTGATTTATGGTCATAAGGTCAGAGGCCCTGTAGAATTCTTGGCAGAATGTTGGGATTCACCTACAATCGAAGATGACGATAGGGACGTTCATGAGTATATTTTGTAGTTTTCGTCTCACCTCGAAAAGGCTTGGAAAACTGCACAATTAGCCATTAAGGGTCACCAGCAGACTGCCAAGCTCCTCTTTGACACACATGCGCGGCGTCGTGCCCTGACACCCGGAGATCGAGCTCTGTTACTTCTTCCAACAGATACCCGCAAGCTAATGCTACACTGGAAAAGACCGTGCACTGTGGTATACCGGGTGACCCCTGACAATTATGTGCTAAATTTTGATGGCAATAACCGGAAATACCTCATTAAACAGCTGAAGCTTTATTGTTAGGACCCGGAGGCCCAGAGGGATCCTGCGCTGGCACTCTCAGCAACCCCTATAGATGCCCTCAGCATCAACACAACCTCCGAGGCTGCAGCAACACAGGTGCTCCATTATAGCCACCCCTTATCTCCTATATTGGAATAATCCACCCTTGCAGTGGAGACAGACTTACGGGTGTGGAGTTTTTCGGAAGAACCCCCCTCTGGCCGCAGCCACTGCCCTCGCAATTGAAGACATAAACTTAGCTTTTGATGATGGTAAGGATCCTGCCATTCCCACACACTGAAAGGAAAGTGTGAGTAATTGCATTGTTAACTCCAGACTGCAACAGAGTCAACGGGAACAGCTGAACAAGCAATTAGAGGACTATGAGAACGTCTTCAACGACCTCCCAGGCATTACCGCTACCCTTGAGCATCATGTCAGATTGACTAACCCAGAGCCTTTTTGGCATTCCTATGGTCTTCCCCACCAGCTGTCCGTACGGCTGAAGGAAGATCTTGACACTTGGGTCCGCCTCGGAGTAGTTGAAAAGAGCATTTCACCTTGGTGTTCGCCGTTACTGGCAGTGCGTAAGCAAGATGGCAGTCACAGGTTCTGCCTTGACTGTCATAAGTTTAACTCCCGTACCATCTTTGATGGAGAGCCCATTGCTGACGCCGAGCATATTTTCTCGCTGCTTTCCCAAGCCCATTACCTGTCCAACTTGGATTTGGCCAGTGGATTTTGGCAAGTCCCGTTGAGCGAGACTACCAAGCCTCTTACAGCCTTTTCCACAAGATATGGTCTATACCAGTTCAGGGTCATGCCTTTTGGTATGGTAAATGCCTCTGGCTGCTTCAGCAGACTCATGAGGATAGTTCTACAGGATCTCGACAATTTTTCATGCTTTATATATGACATCCTGGTGCATTCTCAGGATTGGTCATCGCACCTCGAGACTCTCCGCAGAGTTCTCACTCGTCTGAACCAGCATGGACTTCATTTAAGGCCTTCCAAATGTGAGATTGGTTTCACACAATTGCAGTATCTCGGCCACGTGGTTGGAGAAGGAGTTATGTCTCCTTTACATGTCAGGGTACAAGCTATTAAGGATATGGAGAAACCTGCTACTGTCACTCAACTGAGATCATTCATGGGTAGTGTCGGCTACTGCCAACAGTTCATACCACACTTTAATACTATCGTTGCCCCTTTGCAGCAAATGACCTCCTCAAAGCAAGGTAAAACCTCCCCTGTCCAATAGACAGATGAAGCGGAGAGAGCATTTTTCAAGCTCCGAGAAGCATTGGTGGGTGAGCCAGTATTACAACTGG
The DNA here is from genome assembly GCA_037179515.1 of Halocaridina rubra. Taxonomy (NCBI): domain Eukaryota; kingdom Metazoa; phylum Arthropoda; class Malacostraca; order Decapoda; family Atyidae; genus Halocaridina; species Halocaridina rubra. The sequence goes on along the minus strand of JAXCGZ010013425.1, from coordinate 53,498 downwards.
TAAACCCTGATTTTCCATTATTAGCTCCAGTGCGATATGCAAGGTGCAGGCTTCGCCCTGCAGAGCGAAATTACTCCAACGTGGAGAAGGAAGCCCTAGCTGCATATTGGGCCATAAAGAAATTTGAAGTCCATCTGTATGGCCAACATTTTACACTGAGAACCAACCACCGTCCTCTCCTATATATACAGACTGCAGACAAGCTAAATCCTCGCCTGAGAAAGTGGACACTTTACATTAATCTTTTCAAATTCACTGCCCAACATGCTCATGGCAAGGACAATGACCTTGCTGATCTACTAAGTCGATTGTCGTTATCCTCAAATGAGGAAGCTGGTGCTGGTAGCCTCAGTTTGACTAGTCTGTAAAGATTACTTCTCTGATGTGTTGTTTATTTTTTATGTTTATCTTTTATGTCTTTAATACTGAACTGTACTTCTTTATTTTAGCATACAAACATTATTAATAATAGAAGACGAAAATGATGAAGAATATTTCTTTGATCGTAGGTTTATATTTCCTTTTGTAGGACTCTAAAAGCCAGAACATGGCAAAAACTTTTAGTTTAGTGTTGAATAGCTGAAACTGTAATAAATCCAGTCGCCAATATTAATGACGACTAAGGTAAAATCTTCCATTAGCGTATACTTTTTTTTTATAATTTTATTGCCTTATTGCATGTGAAGCATTCTTAAACTTAAATATTGATATTCACTGATATCTAAGTGTGATTTTAATTTTCTTGAAATTTGAATTTGATCACATTTCGTTTGTTTTGCATGTCATTTAATGTTTTGTTTATCAGAATTGTTCACTTTTCCTAATAGTATGATATGTTCCAGTGGTGGATCCCATTCTTATTGTTCATTTGTTCTTTTCCATGAGAAGGATATCTAATCCCTCAAAATAACACTGAAGTCACCATAGCTTCCTCTGTTCTTTTTTCGCTTTCTGTAGTAGAATTTGACTAAATCAATATTCTCTAGAAAGGGCCTTTGTGACTGTGACAGAGTGATTACCTAATTGTGATTACCTAATTGTGTTTACGGGAAAGAGCCCAAAGCTCGTTTCTTCCTGTCTCCTGATCGGTTCCATTTTATACTTAGTGATACTTATCATACCTGTCCTTAAAACTATGGATTGAGATAGCATTAACTACCTCCTCGCTTAGCCAATTCCAATTATCAACTACTCTTACACTGAAAAAGTATTTCCTTACATCCTGCAAAGAAGTTTTCTTACCAAGCTTCAAACTATGACCTCTAGTTCTAGAGCCAGCCATATCAAAATATCGATCCATATCCACTCTATCATAACCATGAAGGAATTTAAAGACTGTCACCATATCCCCCCTCACTCTTCTAGCTTCGAGTGATGGTAAGTCTAATTCTATCAGCCTCTCATCATAACTGAGATTGCGTATTTCTGGCACCAGTTTCGTGGCATGTCTTTGAACTTTTTCAAACTTAGCTATGTGCTTTTTCAAGTGCGGATTCCAAAAGGGGGCTGCATATTCGAGTTTTGGCCTCACATAGGTTACATAAATATTTCTGAGCATGTCCTTGTCCATGTGCCTGAAGGCTACCCTTACATTTGATAAGAATGCATATGCTGCCCTTACTATGCCATTTATATGTATTTGTGGAGACAAATCTTCCAGTATGTTTACTCCTAGATCTCTCTCATTTTCTGTCTCTTGAAGTTGTACTCCAGCCACCGAGTAGTCAATCTTGGGCCTTCTTGCACTTGTACCCATTCTCATTACCTTACATTTTGAAGTATTGAATTTCATTAGCCACTTTTCTGACCACTCATGCAGATTATTTAGATCCTCCTGAAGTTCTCTACCATTGTTCTCGTTTTTTACTTTCTTCACAATCTTTGCATCATCGCTCAAAGTCACCAGAGGCTGTTAGATGCCTTATTACTTAATTTAGCAACTTAACTGTCATTTTTCTAACAAATAAAATAATTCCCACTTCTTGACTTTTGCAGATTATGACTATTTGCAAGTTATATTTTAGCTTATAGCTTATTTTAAATATACCTTATTTACTCTTCTTGTATATGTAGAAGTATAGTCCCGATATAAAGTCTGCTCCTACTTCTGCACCTCTTCACTGAACTCACCAGTATACGTTTTGTTTACAATTTTCTTATTACAAAAATTGTTCTTACTGATAATTTTGTTATAAATTTGACCTTGCTGTTATGTCATTAGCCAGTCTAGATATATATCAGTAGCTTCTTTATTATTTGAGTACCTAAATTCCGTCTCCTACGAGCAACGAATATTCTGGAGATTGTTTACCAGTAACCTAACTTTCCATTATTATTCTCGTTTTATTTTATTTGCTTCCACTTGTTGCACCTAAAATACTGTCTCTCCCTTGCATCTCTACTATAATTGCATGCCAGGGACCATCACTAAAGTAGTCCTTAAATGATATCAGAGCCAGTTACTGCTCTAGAAATATATCCTGCAGATGACGTCATCAGGAGGGACAATGAAGCCTCCTCTTTTGGCGTCCAAACACCGCAGAGGCAACATCTCGCCTGAGCAGTCTAAGTTTATTTCAAACCTTATTTACGTGGCATCTTCACAGGAATTCATCTAGAACAACAAAGTGAGGGATAGTGTATGGTAAAGCTCGTGGGTCAAGCAAATTAGTTTTTCGAGAATTAGTTACATTCGTTACTGGCTAAATCTTACGAATTTTTTCCCAGATTCCATTCCCACACAAACGAAATTTTGTGGATTACCTAACTGGAATCTCATTTGCCAAAGTTAATTCCTTAACCTGTAAATTACAGCTGATATACATTGCTAAGAAGTTTCTTTTCATTGAATGTGATAAACGAAAATCTCATCCTCTGAAGACTGGTTATGAACCCGTAAATATATATTCCTTTTCCTAATAAATTCTAATTTCATTTCACCTCTTTCTATCATCGTAAATAAAGTGTTTTACGTCAAAAACTAGTGAATAAAGCTATTTTCTATATAAATTGCAAATAATTAATCATTTAGCTAAAGTGTTTTATGCTATAAACTGCAAATAATTAAAAGGTAATTTTACCCTGTTGGCTTTGCAAATATTTCCTGTTAACCACAATCTAATGAATGCATACTGTATTTATCTTGCTAATTCTTCATATGTTGGGGATAAGGTGTTTTGAGTTATAAGTTGCAAATACTTCAAAAGCTGGATTTGCACTCTTTTTTTTCATTGCAAACAGTTCTTGATAACCAAAAGTGAATTAATACTGTATTTATCTCGTAGATTGTTACTTTATCCTAATTAGAGTGTTTTACCATATTAATTGCAAATCATTAATAAGCATTGCAACTTTTGTGGTTGCCCACAATTTAAGGAATACATACAGTACTGTATTTGTCTTGCTTATTCTTCATTTATTGTAAATAAATTGTTTTCCTTTAATACCAGCAAAGAATTAATGGTTTTGTATGCTCTTATGGTAGCATAAATATTTCTG
>JAXCGZ010013425.1:35000-45000 GCA_037179515.1 Halocaridina rubra | reverse complement strand
TTGTTCTTCAATGCCTTAGGGTTCTTAGACTTGTAGATATGCCCGGGCTTTAACATGAAGCCTGCAGCATTCTCGCACATGATGAGGGTAACGCTGTCTTTGTGGGCTTTAAATCCCGGGGCTTTAGCTTCTTCCTTGAAGAGAAAAGTGCAAGACGGCATTCTCTTCCAAAATAACTCAGTCTCATCCATGCAAAGCACTTGCTCAGGAGCATATTCGCCCTCAGCGATAATTTTCTTGAAGTCGTTCTTTTCGTATTCTTCAGCTGCAGCTGTATCTGCAGAGGCAGCTTCACCATGCACCGAAACGCTCCTTAGGCATTGCAGAGGTTGAAAAACAAAAGTTTCACAAAATCACAAGCACAACGTATTAAGAAGCACAACGCGAACATCGCCCACGTGAGTAGACTAAATGGGTAAGGCGAGACAATGGAAGATGCTCGGAGGATGAAACTTCAATCAAAAAGCCAATCAAACCCCATGATACAGAAAATACAGAAAAACAGCTCTGTGATTCATCGTCTCCCACCCTTTCAGCCATTTTCCGAAACGCCGATACCGGTATCGTATATTACATGGTGCAATACTGTGAGTTACATGTTTAAATTTATGTTTTTTACTATTTTTTACTGTTTTATTATTCTTAGGCTAGGAACTACTTTTTATTATCAACAAAAGGAAAATACTGGAAATTTTAATATGTGCTAGCTCACATAGGTGCGACCCATTGTGTTTTCCAAAACGCAGATATCAGCATCGTACTTTTCATAGTGTAGAGTTACATGTTTAAATTTATGTTTGTTACTATTTTTTTAGGTTTTATTTTTCCTAGGCTGGGAAATAATTTTTTTTATCAATAGAATAATTAAAAAAATAATTTTTTTCAATAAAATAATGAAAATACTGAAAATTTTAATATTTCAATATTTTAATATTCTTGCATATACCCAGAAAAGAAAAAAAAGCTGGCCAAAAAACCGCGATGCACTAAATTCGCGAAAGGTGAAATGCAATATAGAGAAGGTTCACTGTATATATATATATATATATATATATATATATATATATATATATATATATATATATATATATATATATATATATATATATATATATATATATACATACATACATACATACATACATACTCTAAATCCCGTGATAACATATCTTGGTTAGCAAGTCAGTTTATCAGTTAGGAAGAATATATAACAGAAACAGGTGGGTGCCACCTCGAACACAAATTCGAATTTTCCTTCAGGTTTGACTTTTGTTTTTCTTTTTCTTTTTATACTTAAATTAAATTACCATGGTCAAGTTTTTAAGTTAAGATGTGTGTTACCAGAAAGGAGACAAACTGAGTCACTAAATAGCACTTATATGGAGATATAAAAATTCTGTGTGAAGGTAAATTAGAAGTTTTTCTCTTTTCTTTTCTTTTTCCTCTTTCTCGTCTTCTTTCTATATTCTGTGAGAGGGAGAACATAAAAATGAAGCCATCTCTGTCCCAAACCTCTCCCACCCATGGGTCGGGAGAAGGGGTAGTCATCAGAGGACTTAAACAGAGAATCAAGAAGTTAGAGGAAATGGTTACAAGCCTTGATGATAAAATTCGGAATATGGATGGAGAAATGAAAGAGAATGAAACACTCAGAGAACAAATAAGATCTTTGGAGGAAGCAAATAAAGCACAAGGGCAGGAGAGAAAGGAACTAGAAAAAAGAATAAAGAAGCTGGAAGGGGAAAAGAGTCAACTAGAATCTAGAATTTCTAATCAAGAAGATAAAAACAAACAGCTAAATGACAACCTAAAGGAATTAGATGTTAGTTCACTGCTATCTTCTGAGAGAGACGAGATTGCTGCTTGGAATGTTCAGATTAAGGAAAACATTGAACAGTTCAGAAAAGAGTTCCAGGAGCTGAATATGGAAAATGATGCCATGAAAACGTCCTTTGCTGATGCACTAAAGTGGAATGTGGCAGTAAAAGAGGCTGTAAAGGTGGTGGCACTGGAAAACATACAAACAGTTGACTATAAAGAGACAGTAATCGAAAAAATGAAAGAGGTTGTGATGGAAAGGGCAAACCCACTCATCAGACAGGCACTTGATAAGGAGAAGACAGTGGTAATCTCAGGCATAAGTGAATCCCAGGAGCCAACATGGCAGGGGAGACTTGAAGAAAATAAAGCTAACGTTGTAGACCTGATAAGAAAGCTTGGAGTAGTATGTGGTCCTGAGGATATTGTAAACATACACCAACTAGGTAAATATTCAAGGGAAGGAAAGCCGAGACCAACAAAAGTAACCTTTGAGAGAGGGGAGACATGTAGGGAAATATTGTTGAGAAAAAAAGTCTAAAAGACCTTCAAGAATGCAAAGAAGTGTTCATTAGACGATACAGAACACAGGAAGAGATGGGAAAGATCAAAAACTTGTTGCAAGAGGCAAGAAGGTTAAATGATGAAAGAAATGAAGAAGAGAAGAAAAATTTTCGTTACGGAATACTTCCAGACAAAGGGGAGATACAGAAGATAATGACAGAAGATCAGGGGATGGGGCCTCATTAAGATTGTTATACACAAATGCTGATGGATTAGCTGGTAAGGCAGTAGAATTAAAAGATAGGATTCACAACAGTAAGGCAGATATAGTAGCAATTACAGAGACTAAGTTGAGTGAGGACATAAACAGTGTCACAGTTTTTCCTAAGGGCTTCAGAATACTAAGGGTCGAAAGATCTGAGAGGACTGGTGGAGGGATAGCACTGCTCATAAGTGAGAGGATTCAAGTTGAAGAGATAAACTTGGCTATAGAAAGTGAGTTCAGGGAATTTCTTGTTGCTCGCATAAATACTGGGTCAGAGAGCATTATAATAACTGTTGTATACAACCCACCAAGGAACCAAAATAGGCTTGAATTTTATGAGGAAAGTCATATAGGTACGATTGAAGTCATAAACTCAGTTGTTAACATGGCGCGGGAGAAAAAATGTAGGATTTTGATTATGGGAGACTTTAATCATAAAGAGATAGATTGGATAAATCTTGACCCACACAGTGGTGAGGACTCCTTTGGGGCAAGATTCCTAGATTGCGTACAAGGGAATTTCCTACACCAACATGTAATGGAACCAACAAGAGCCAGGGGTGGGGATGAGCCATCACTACTTGATCTGGTGTTCACAGATAATGTGTTGGATATTGAAAATATTGAGTATGAACCACCAATTGGAAAGAGTGACCACTGTGTGTTGTTGATGGAGTATATCATTGAAGACATTCTTCCTGAGAGTGGAGGCACTGAGGACATGAGGAGGAACTATCAGAAAGGAGATTACATCAAAATGAATGAGCATTTTGCAGTTATTGACTGGAGAACCTTATTTTACAACAAATCTGTACAAGAAATGTATGACAACTTTTGTGAGAAATATGGGAAGATAGTAGATTGCTGCATACCTGTCACCAAAGTAGGTGTAATTCATGCCAGAGAGAAATGGTTCGATAATGGGTGTAAAAGAGCTAAGGAGTGGAGAGACAAATCCTGGAAAAGGTATAGGAGGAGAAAAAACATAAATGCCTGGCAAACCTACAAAAGAGCAAGAAATGACTACCTAAGTAAAAGGAGAGAGGCTGAGAAAGATTATGAGAGGGACATCACCAGGAAGGCTAAAGAAAATCCCAAGCTTTTCCACAGCTTTATCAGAGGAAAACTGAAGGTAAAAGAACAGGTTTTAAGGCTAAAGAGAGCGGATGGAAGCATCACTGAGACGGACGAAGAGATCTGCAAAGAATTGAACAAGGAGTTTCAGTCAGTATTTACAGTAGAAAATACCCCACCCCCTCAGATTGCAGTGATAGAAGCTCAAGGGCCGGTATTAGAGAACATCAACCTTACAGCCACAGAGGTATGCAAAGCGCTGATGGATTTAGATGTTCATAAAGCTACAGGTCCTGATGACATATCCCCTCATGTGCTTAAAAAATGCGCAAACACAATATCAGTGGCACTAAGTATCATATTTAAGGAGTCATTGGAGTCGGGGGAGATTCCAAGATGCTGGAAACAAGCAAATGTGATACCTATCTTCAAAAAGGGAAGGAGGGATACGGCTCTGAACTATAGACCAGTTTCCTTGACCAGCATAGTTTGCAAACTTATGGAGAAACTACTAAGGAAACATATCTCTCTTCACTTGGAATCCTTCAACTTTTTGTCAGTGAGGCAACATGGCTTCAGAGAAGGAAGATCAACAGTAACAAACTTATTAGAATTTTATGATGAGGTAAGCCAAATCTTACAGGAAAGAGAGGGCTGGGCAGATTGCATATTCCTAGACTTCCAGAAAGCGTTTGACACTGTTCCACATGGGAGACTTATTAGGAAGCTGCAATCAATGGCTAGAATAGGTGGAAATGTCTTGGAATGGATAAAAACTTACTTAGAAGGAAGGGAACAGAGGGTTAGAGTAAGACACTCAGTGTCTGAATGGAGAAGAGTTAGTAGTGGAGTTCCACAGGGTTCAGTTTTAGGGCCACTTTTGTTCCTTGTATATGTAAATGACCTACCAGAGTCTGTAAATTCATTCATGAATATGTTTGCAGATGATGCAAAGATTGTGAAGAAAGTAAAAAACGAGAACAATGGTAGAGAACTTCAGGAGGATCTAAATAATCTGCATGAGTGGTCAGAAAAGTGGCTAATGAAATTCAATACCTCAAAATGTAAGGTAATGAGAATGGGTACAAGTGCAAGAAGGCCCAAGCTTGACTACTCGGTGGCTGGAGTACAACTTCAGGAGACAGAAAATGAGAGAGATCTAGGAGTAAACATATTGGCAGATTTGTCTCCAGAAATACATATAAATGGCGTAGTAAGGGCAGCATATGCATTCTTATCAAATGTAAGGGTAGCCTTCAGGCACATGGACAAGGAAATGTTCAGAAATATTTATGTAACCTATGTGAGGCCAAAACTCGAATATGCAGCCCCCTTTTGGAATCCGCACTTGAAAAAGCACATAGCTAAGCTTGAAAAAGTTCAAAGACATGCCACAAAACTGGTGCCAGAAATACGCAATCTCGGTTATGATGAGAGGCTGAGGGAATTAGACTTGCCATCACTCGAAGCTAGAAGAGTAAGGGGGGATATGGTGACAGTCTTTAAATTCCTTCATGGTTATGATAGAGTGGATAGGGATCGATATTTCGATATGGCTGGCTCTAGAACTAGAGGTCATAGTTTGAAGCTTCGGAAGAAAACTTGTTTGCAGGATGTAAGGAAATACTTTTTCAGTGTAAGAGTAGTTGATAATTGGAATTCGCTAAGCGAGGAGGTAGTTAATGCTACCTCAATCCATAGTTTTAAGGACAGGTATGATAAGTATCACTAAGTCTAAAAATGGAACCGATCAGGAGACGGGAAGATACGAGCTTTGGGCTCTTTCCCGTAAACACAAGTAGGTAATCACAAGTAGGTAATCACTCATCAGACAGGCACTTGATAAGGAGAAGACAGTGGTAATCTCAGGCATAAGCGAATCCCAGGAGCCAACATGGCAGGGGAGACTTGAAGAAAATAAGGCTAGGGTTGTAGACCTGATAAGAAAGCTTGGAGTAGTTTGTGGTCCTGAGGATATTGTAAACATACGCCAACTAGGTAAATATTCAAGGGAAGGAGAGCCGAGACCAACAAAAGTAACCTTTGAGAGAGGGGAAACATGTAGGGAAATATTGTTGAGAAAAAAAGTCTAAAAGACCTTCAAGAATTCAAAGAAGTGTTCATTAGACAATACAGAACACAGGAAGAGATGGGAAAGATCAAAAACTTGTTGCAAGAGGCAAGAAGGTTAAATGATGAAAGAAATGAAGAACAGAAGAAAAATTTTTGTTACAAAGTTCTTCCAGACAAAAGGGAGATAAAGAAGATAATGACAGAAGATCAGGGGATGGGGCCTCATTAAGATTGTTATACACAAATGCTGATGGATTAGCTGGTAAGGCAGTAGAATTAAAAGATAGGATTCACAACAGTAAGGCAGATATAGTAGCAATTACAGAGACTAAGTTGAGTGAGGACATAAACAGTGTCACAGTTTTTCCCAAGGGTTTCAGAATACTAAGGGTTGAAAGATCTGAGAGGACTGGTGGAGGGATAGCACTGCTCATAAGTGAAAGGATTCAAGCTGAAGAAATAAACTTGGCTATAGGAAGTGAGTTCAAGGAATTTCTTGTTGCTCGCATAAATACTGGGTCAGAGAGCATTATAATAACTGTTGTATACAACCCACCAAGGAACCAAAATAGGCTTGAAGTTTATGAGGAAAGTCATATAGGTACTATTGAAGTCATAAACTCAGTTGTTAACATGGCACGGGAAAATAAATGTAGGATTTTGATTATGGGAGACTTTAATCATAAAGAGATAGATTGGATAAATCTTGACCCACACAGTGGTGAGGACTCATTCGGGGCAAGATTCCTAGATTGCGTACAAGGGAATTTCCTACACCAACATGTAATGGAACCAACAAGGGCCAGGGGTGGGGATGAGCCATCACTACTTGATCTAGTGTTCACAGATAATGTGTTGGATATTGAAAAAATTGAGTATGAACCACCAATTGGAAAGAGTGACCACTGTGTGTTGTTGATGGAGTATATCATTGAAGATATTCTTCCTGAGAGTAGAGGCACCGAGGACATGAGGAGGAACTATCGGAAAGGAGATTACATCAAAATGAATGAGCTTTTTGCAGTTATTGACTGGAGAACCTTATTTTACAACAAATCTGTACAAGAAATGTATGACATCTTTTGTGAGAAATATGGGAAGATAGTAGATTGCTGCATGCCTGTCACCAAAGTAGGTGTTAATTCATGCCAGAGAGAAATGGTTCGATAATGGGTGTAAAGGAGCTAAGGAGTGGAGAGACAAATGCTGGAAAATGTATAGGAGGAGAAAAAACATAAATGCCTGGCAAACCTACAAAAGAGCAAGAAATGACTACCTAAGTAAAAGGAGAGAGGCAGAGAGAGACTATGAGAGGGACATCACCAGGAAGGCTAAAGAAAATCCCAAGCTTTTCCACAGCTTTATCAGAGGAAAACTGAAGGTAAAAGAACAGGTTTTAAGGCTAAAGAGAACGGATGGAAGCATCACTGAGACGGATGAAGAGATCTGCAAAGAATTGAACAAGGAGTTTCAGTCAGTATTTACAGTAGAAAATACCCCACCCCCTCAGATTGCAGTGATAGAAGCTCAAGGGCCGGTATTAGAGAACATCAACCTTACAGCCACAGAGGTATGCAAAGCGCTGATGGATTTAGATGTTCATAAAGCTACAGGTCCTGATGACATATCCCCTCATGTGCTTAAAAAATGCGCAAACACAATATCAGTGGCACTAAGTATCATATTTAAGGAGTCACTGGAGTCGGGGGAGATTCCAAGATGCTGGAAACAAGCAAATGTGATACCTATCTTCAAAAAGGGAAGGAGGGATACGGCTCTGAACTATAGACCAGTTTCCTTGACCAGCATAGTTTGCAAACTTATGGAGAAACTACTAAGGAAACATATCTCTCTTCACTTGGAATCCTTCAACTTTTTGTCAGTGAGGCAACATGGCTTCAGAGAAGGTAGATCAACAGTAACAAACTTATTAGAATTTTATGATGAGGTAAGCCAAATCTTACAGGAAAGAGAGGGCTGGGCAGATTGCATATTCCTAGACTTCCAGAAAGCGTTTGACACTGTTCCACATGGGAGACTTATTAGGAAGCTGCAATCAATGGCTAGAATAGGTGGAAATGTTTTGGAATGGAAAAAAACTTACTTAGAAGGAAGGGAACAGAGGGTTAGAGTAAGACACTCAGTGTCTGAATGGAGAAGAGTTAGTAGTGAAGTTCCACAGGGTTCAGGTTTAGGGCCACTTTTGTTCCTTGTATATGTAAATGACCTACCAGAGTCTGTAAATTCATTCATGAATATGTTTGCAGATGATGCAAAGATTGTGAAGAAAGTAAAAAACGAGAACAATGGTAGAGAACTTCAGGAGGATTTAAATAATCTGCATGAGTGGTCAGAAAAGTGGCTAATGAAATTCAATACTTCAAAATGTAAGGTAATGAGAATGGGTACAAGTGCAAGATGGCCCAAGGCTGACTACTCGGTGGCTGGAGTACAACTTTAAGAGACAGAAAATGAGAGAGATCTAGGAGTAAACATACTGGCAGATTTGTCTCCACAAATACATATAAATGGCATAGTAAGGGCAGCATATGCATTCTTATCAAATGTAAGGGTAGCCTTCAGGCACATGGACAAGGAAATGTTCAAAAATATTTATGTAACCTATTTGAGGCCAAAACTCGAATATGCAGCCCCCTTTTGGAATCCGCACTTGAAAAAGCACATAGCTAAGCTTGAAAAAGTTCAAAGACATGCCACGAAACTGGTGCCAGAAATACGCAATCTCAGTTATGATGAGAGGCTCATGGAATTAGCTTACCATCACTCGAAGCTAGAAGAGTGAGGGGGGATATGGTGACAGTCTTTAAATTCCTTCATGGTTATGATAGAGTGGATAGGGATCGATATTTTTATATGGCTGGCTGTAGAACTAGAGGTCAAAGTTTGAAGCTTCGTAAGAAAACTTCTTTGCAGGATGTAAGGAAATACTTTTTCAGTGTAAGAGTAGTTGATAATTGGAATTCGCTAAGCGAGGAGGTAGTTAATGCTATCTCAATCCATAGTTTTAAGGACAGGTATGATAAGTATCACTAAGTATAAAATAGAACCGATGAGGAAACGGGAAGATACGAGCTTTGGGCTCTTTCCCGTAAACACGATTAGGTAATCACAATTAGGCAATTAGGTAATCACATCCATACATACATACGTACATATATATATATATATATATATATATATATATATATATATATATATATATATATATATATATATATATATATATATATATATATATATATATATATATATATATATATATATATATATATATATATATATATATATATATATATATATATATATATATATATATATATATATATATATATATATATATATATATATATATATATATATATATATATATATATATATATATATATATATATATATATATATATATATATATATATATATATATATATATATATATATATATATATATATATATATATATATATATATATATATATATATATATATATATATATATATATATATATATATATATATATATATATATATATATATATATATATATATATATATATATATATATATATATATATATATATATATATATATATATATATATATATATATATATATATATATATATATATATATATATATATATATATATATATATATATATATATATATATATATATATATATATATATATATATATATATATATATATATATATATATATATATATATATATATATATATATATATATATATATATATATATATATATATATATATATATATATATATATATATATATATATATATATATATATATATATATATATATATATATATATATATATATATATATATATATATATATATATATATATATATATATATATATATATATATATATATATATATATATATATATATATATATATATATATATATATATATATATATATATATATATATATATATATATATATATATATATATATATATATATATATATATATATATATATGTATATATATATATATATATATATATATATATATATATATATATATATATATATATATATATATATATATATATATATATATATATATATATATATATATATATATATATATATATATATATATATATATGTATATATATGTATATATATATATATATATATATATATATATATATATATATATATATATATATATATATATATATATATATATATATATATATATATATATA